>LPNX010791949.1:167006-298875 GCA_001517045.1 Pseudotsuga menziesii | reverse complement strand
TGGCATGAGCGATTTGGTCACTTAAATTATTGCTCATTGCAACAACTATGTAAAGACAATATGGTGACTGGTCTTCTGCTGGTATCTTGCAAGGATGGTGTTTGTTTCAGTTGTGTACTCGAAAAACATCATTGGGACAGTTTTGACAAATGTGCCTCTTGGCACGCCTCAGTTCCCTTGGAGCTTGTGCATAGTGACTTGTGTGGTCCTCTTCCATCTGCTTCCTTTTCTGGTTTCAAATATCTCTTAACCTTCATTGATGACTACTCCATACACACTTGGCTTTACTTCCTAAAACTTAAGAGCGAAGTATTTACATGTTCTTTCCCTACAAGGCCCTTGTTGAAAAACAATCTGGTCATCAAATTATTAAGTTAAGATCTGACAATGGAGGAGAATATGTTAACAACAAGTTCACTACTTTTTGCACTGAACAAGGAATCCAACAACAACACACTATTCCATATACACCACAACAAAATGGTGTAGCTGAACGGAAGAACCGCACTTTAAAAGAAATGGCTAATTGTATGATCCAATCTAAATGACCAAGTCTTCAATATTGGGTTGAGGCCATAAATTGTGCAAATTACATAGTTAATTGCACACCCACTAAAGTTTTATAGATTATAACACCGGAAGAAGCATGGAGTAAAATTAAACTAGATGTAAGTCACTTTCGTGTGTTTGGTTGTGAAGCATGGGCTCACATTCCGGATGAAAAACGGAAAGCATTGCAACCTGAAAGTGAAAAGTGCATATTTGTTGGATATTCTGAAGATGTAAAAGGTTACATACTTCTTCAGCCACATTCTCATGATATAATCATTAGAAGAGATGTTAAATTTGATAAAAATCTCTTGGCCTGTGAGCCTAACTTGGAGGGTGTGCCATCTTTGGCCTACAAGCCTGATTCAACGATTGTGCCTTCTTCTTCTTCTTCCAGCTTCCTTGACAGGTTTCCAACTCTAGTTTTTGATGATGACAGTGAGGATAAAAATCCACCTCCGCCTGCTCATGTTCCTCCAATTGCACCAGCACCAATACTTTCTCGATAGGTCCGTTCAACATGTGAAGCAGCTGGTGATCTTTCCGGTGATCCTAGAGATCAACGTCGAACACGTTCTTAGTTTCAGCGAGCCTCTTCTCTTTTGGCTCAAGTTTCTGAGAATCATGATCCAGAAACTTTTGCAGAAGCTTCAAGAAATCTAGATTGGGATGCAGCTATGGATGAAGAATATCATTCCTTAATGGCAAACGATACTTGGGATCTTGTTCCTCTTCCAAAAGGAAGAAAACTTGTCAGATGTAAATGAGTCTACAGAACTAGGTATGCATTAGATGGAAGTGTTGAAAGACTTACGGCAAGGTTAGTTGCCAATTTTTTTTCCCAAGTTGAAGGGATTGAATACAATGAAACCTTTGCCCCTGTAGCAAAAATGAACTCCATCTGCCTTGTTCTTTCCCTTGCAGCATTACATAACAGGGAAGTCCATCAAATGGATGTCAATTATACCTTCTTACATGGTGATTTACATGGGACAACCTCTTGGATATGTTCAGAATAACTCTAGCCTTGTTTGTCTCCTTAAGAAATCCTTATATGGCCTTAAGCAAGCTCTTAGAGCTTGGTATGCCGAAATGGATAGCTTTCTCCTTGACACTGGTTTTTCTAGATGTCATTCTAACCCCAATGTCTATACCAAGAAAGTAGGAAACCATCTCATCATACTTGTTCTTTATGTTGATGATCTTATCCTTATTGGTAGTGACCCTAAACTTATAACCCGTGTGAAATACAGTCTCAAGCAAAATTTTGAAATGTCAGACTTAGGACATTTGCATTATTTTCTTCGTCTCCAAGTCTTTCAAACCAAAGAAGGAATCTTTCTTTCCCAGTCTAAGTATGCTTGTGACCTTCTTCGTCGCTTCCACATGGAATATTGTAAACCAGCCCCTTCCCCTTTCCAATCTGGAGTCAAAATTTTTGCCACTTGTACTTCCCCTAAAGTAGATGCCACCTTGTATTGTCAGCTTGTTGGTAGTCTTTTATACTTGACTCATTCCCGTCCTGACCTTTCCTTTACTATTGGTCGTGTTGCCCGTTATATGCAAACTCCTCATGAAAGTCACTAGAAAGCAACAAAAAGAATACTTCGATATATTCGAGGTACAATTCAGTTTGGGATTCATTACAGTACAGGGGGGAACCTTTGTTGGTTGGTTTCACTGATTCAGATTGGGCCGGTGATCCTGATGATCAAAAGTCTACTGCAGGTTATGTTTTCAGTCTGGGATCTAGACCTGTCACTTGGGCTTGTAAGAAACAACAAGCTCTTGCTCTTTCTTCAATAGAAGCAGAATATTGAGCCACAGGTAATGCCAGTCATGAAGCTTTATGGCTTCGAAAGATCCTTTCAGATTTTGGATTCGAGCAGCAGTAGCCTACTCCACTTTGGTGCGAAAATCAAAGTGCCATCAAGCTTGCCAAAGATCTAGTTCTACATCAGTGCAGCAAACACATTGAGCTACACATGCACTTCATTAGAAATCTTGTTCATGATCATGTTATTGAAGTGCTCTATTTCCCTACAGATGATCAAGTTGCAGACATCTTCACCAAGTCTCTTAAAGAAGCAAAGTTTTCTAAACTTTGGTCTATGTTAGGAGTTCAGGAATGTGTCCTTAAGGGGGGATAGGCTCTAATGCCTCCTTCCTTCTCCTAATAGTGTCACTTTTGTAAATCCTTCAATCCTATCCCAAGTTGTTCTTAAGGGGGGATGTTAGGATATCTAGACACTTAGGAGTTAGTTAAGATCAACTTGTGTAATATATCCGTTAGGTAAAATTGTGTTTCTTTAGTATGCATTAGTATGCATTTGTAAATATTCTAATCCGACGATCACGATATGTTCTAGACATAGAGTGATCCGACGGTTCAACTTCTCTTAGATCATACCTACCATTGATCCGTGGCTTAACACCCGATTGGTCTATGATCTCTATTTAAAAAGCATAGAGGGTCCTTGGCTAGCTGATCGATTATGAGAAGCTCATATGTAACTTTATTTCTTTTGCATAATAAATTGCTCCAAGTAGCTATTTGGCTGGGGCCGTGGACTGTTTCCCTCCCGAGGGTTTTAACCACGTGACAAACATTGGTGTGTTGATCTGTGATCTATTTGTGTGAAGTGGTTGCTAAAGGTGTTTGGTCTTTTGGGAGTACCCTGTGTACCTGAACAATGCCCACACAATCAATAAAAAGAGAGGGCACAACAATTTCAATGTTAAATTACAATGAATTAGATGTCCCCATCTTGGAATTTATTAAAAAAAAACAAAACACAAAAAATTGGATTTGTATACATTTAAGATTTGTATTTGTATTATTCGATGCATAGATTAATTTTGATAATGTGTGACATCTTACGAGGACTATGGTTATCCTCATGGGGCTGGCTACCCCTTCCCGAGTTAACTCGAGGAAGATGAGATGCCCACATGAGCTTCCTTATATAGTGATGATGATTATGAGCTTCCACTCTTTGCATGAGACACATGAGACGTATGGCCACATACAATTGAGAAGGTTGGGAGACCTACCCTCACGTTGACTTGATGTACATGAGCCTAGTATGATATCATGTTGCGTTTTTATGTTACGTTGACTTGCATGTTTACTTGTATGTGATGTTTAGCCTTGTGGTGACTCATGATTAACCCTTGCATGGCAATGTTGACCTATACAACCCTTAGATGTTGACGTCCATTTTTTTGATGACTAACGTGACTCCTTAGGGGGTATTTCCACCCTTGCGTTGACCTTAAGAGCCCTCCTTAGGTGCCATACACCATAGCGCTACCATATGTGACTTTTTTGGAGTACTTTGTTGTCATTTTTTATTGAGAGTTGGTCATATTGTTGTGCTGCTACTATTTTTTATTTGGGGTTAGATCATCTATTTTAGGATCTTTTCCACTTCTGGGTTCTCTCCTTTCACAGGTATGTTTTTCTAGTTCAATAGCATGCAAGTAACCTAACACTAAGATCGTGAAGTCTGTTTAGAAGAATTTTTTCTAGGATAAGGGAGCTCTGCCCTAACATCTTGTTTTGAGGTATCTTATGTTGAGTTTATACTTGGTTCATATCTGATATATCATGCTATTGTTATGTATTGTTGTCTTTCATTAACAAATTAGATATGATATAGATCACTACTCTTATTACTATTTTTTTTTTTTGGGTAGGTAAGCACCCACAGAGTTTTGAACCAGTGACCTTACACAAGGAGTGCATTAACTGTACACTCATTCACCATCTATTCTACACCCCATGGGCTCTCTTATTACTGTTATTGTTTTAAGTGCTTTAATGGTTATTGTAACTCATTGTTTCTGGGACATGCTGGACATGAAGGATATTGAGCTATGGTTTTTCTATGTTGGACATGCTTGTATCATTGTTTCAACTTTGAGTTTGAATATTTGAGAAAAATAATTATAAAATACAAATGAGTTGAATCTACCTAAAAGTTTGCAGCTTTTATCAAAATGAGATGAAATATGCATTAAACATTTTTATTGATGTTGTTTCTTTAGAGTGGTTCCTTGTGTATTCCAGTCAATTGAACCTAGTTAGTTTGTTTTCCTTTGTTAATTTCTTGTTCTTTGCTATTTTTTTTAACCCTAATTGAATTACCTTAACTAATATAAAACCCTAGATAGCCTAATCAACTCTAAAACTTTAATTAATCTAGTGGAATTCTCTTCTTAAATTTTATTCCTATCCTCCCCTCCCAACGTTTATCAGTTTTTCCCCAAAATGGAGAGGTGAATCCAATCCCTCCTTCCTATTCTGTTACTATCTATATTGCATGGGTGTCCACCAAGGAATTTCGAAGCTTTATGGGCATAAAAGAAACCTGTAGCAACATTCTAGGCATTAATTTCTCAAATCTCAGTAGCCCAATCTGTGGGAAATAGCAGCAACAAGTATGATCCCTCAAGTTTGGGAAAACCTTGGTGTGAAAGCAACCTTAATTCTCCATGATTGTGTATCTAATATGCAATGAAGAGCGTCATTTTAAAATTTGGGTTAATTTCAGTAGTAATAGGCCTAATTCATAATTCTGGGTTGAATTTGAGGATTAATTTCCAATTTTGAGCACCCATACAGAAGTGTGAGAAAATTTTAGGCACATTAGGAGAATTTCTGATCCCATCTAACCAAAAACCAAGTGTTCAAACTCAATTTGATTGACTGCTAAGCATGATAATGACATTTCTTCTAGGTTGTCAATGGTTCAAACTTCAAATTCCGAGGTAACATAACATAGAGTTGAAATATTGCACTTGTTAAGTTGTATGAGGTAGGAAAATGGAGGTAAGATATGATACAAGGATGCCATTGAAAGTAGGAGATTTGGGTTGGATGGATGTTTCTCAATCCTTTGAGGATGCATGTGTGCTATTTTCTCATTTTTCTTCCTAATAATATTTCTCAAGACTTAAATAAATCATATACTAATAAGTAATAGGCTATGTGCTTGAAATATATATAATATCGTATATAGTTTCAAGGAGGACATCAGTTTCAAGGATGACATTTAGTCTCTAATACTCATTGCCTACTAACATCATTGTAAGAACCTAGAGGTATGCCTATATTTGAAGTACAATCTTTGCTGCGAATTCTAGGGTAAAATAGCTAGTCTCAAACAACTCACCAACCTCCATATGTTACCTACCAACATTGAGTTCTGATACTTGTGTGGAGCCTGCATGGAAACTTATATAGACCTACATGGAAGGTCTACACTATGCACACTTACCAAAGACTAGTGCTATTTGGTGGTGGTGCACCCCCTATGAAACATGGTCTCTCTCACCATTATGTAGTCTCAAACAACTCACCAACCTACTAGTATTTGGCACCACTGGTGAAACTGCTAGATGCAACAAGTTCCTTATTAGTTGAGTGCATGTGAACAACTTGTGGCATAAATCTACATCTGTGAGATATTACTTTTCATTGATTCTAAAGATATATGTGAGACAAATTAAATATCTTGAGATGAACAAAACAAAAAGGTTTAAGGGGGAGCAATTAGTGTACATATTGATAGGGGGAGAAATATGGCTATATAAAGAAAATCAAATAAAGTGAAGCAACATTGTGATGTTGTCATTGATGCATGCTTACCTATTATGAATTTACTAGATTACTGTTGATACATTCATTATGCGGGCATGTCCTTAGATGTCACGGGAATTTCAATGATAAGGTTAAACACTTGAAAGGTACAACTAAAGTAAAGTTGTTATGTGAATCCTGAGCTTATAAATATATTCTTCAACTATATTGTAATACCACTCGGATGTAGATGAATTTCCATAAGTCCTTGATTTTTTCTCAATTGTATGCTTGATCATGGAATCATAAGTGCACTAAAAATTCCCACAACTAGTTAAATATGCCCACGTTTAAGTTGTAGAATACATTTACATCAATTCTCCAAATTGGATAAGCAGTTGATTTGGAAAAATGTCTGCATCCTGTTGAGAAATTCCCACAACTAGTTTGAAAATTCCCATTGGACTGATAAAATGCCCACACTACCATATAAAATTACTATAGGCCTCAAACATATGCACGCAGGTCTAGAAAAATGCCTGCAAAAATGCACAAAAATTTGAATATGGTTAGATAAAGAAAAGGAAGTAAAGTGAAGCAGTAACGGTGATGTTATCATTGATGCATGCTTACCTTTTATGAACTTACTAGATGACTATTGATACATTCATTATGTGGACATGTCCTTACATGTCACAGGCATATAGTCTTCATGTGTGGGTGCTTTCATACTTAAGCGGGCAAGTCCTTACATGTCACGGGAATTTCAACGATCTGCTGCCATTTCAATTATTTTCCCATGGGCATATTTCCACCTCAATTTCATGCATTTTGGGGTTCAGCGGGAATTTCTCTATTACCCTATGGGCATGTTTAACTAGATGCCGTCATTTTATCTTAGTCTTGCATGCATAATGCAATACTTACAGGAATTATGTATATTAAGTGCGGGATTTAAATGTCTTCAAAATATTTCACTAACTCAGAGTTATACCTGGAAGTAAGGTTGATAGGGTAGAAATATGGTTAGATAAAGAAAAGGAAATAAAGTGAAGCAGCATTGTGACGTTGTCATTGATGCATGCTTACCTTTTATGAATTTAATAGATGACTATTGATACATTCATTATGCGGGAATGTCTTACATATCACGGGCATATAGTATTCATGTGTGGGTGCTTGCATACTTATGCGGGCCTATCCTTACATGTCACGGGAATTTCAATCATCTGCCGACATTTCAACACCTCCCGCAGGCATCTTTCCACCTCTATTTCATGCATTTTGGGGTTCAACGGGCATTTATCTATTACCCTATGGGCATATTTAACTAGCTGCAGGAATTTTATCTTAGTCTTGCATGCATAATGCAATACTTGCAAGCATTATGTCCATTAAGTGTGGGATTTAAATGTCTTCAAAAGATTTCACTAACTCAGATTTGTACCTGGAAGCATGGCTGATAGGATGTAGGAGAAGCATTTTTTGTATAAAACTATCCATCCTAATAAATATATGGAGGGAAGATAGGAACAAACCCTGAATGTATCTATCAATAAAACCATGAATACAATTTATAGAGGGTATATAGGAGAAACTCTCATACACGCAAAGCATTATATCTTCTACTAGAAAACGAGTGAATGGATTAAATGAAAGCAGTTGACTTACAAAAGACATATCTATGAGAAAAAATATACTTATATTGGATATACTACTGGTTTTTAACCACTTGGTCCTGAATCTTCCTTAGCCTATGATTTTCTTGATGCCTTAGTGACCTTCCCATTTTCTTATGGGTCTTGATCTCAATCTGCCAATGTCCCTCTGCATAGCTTTTGGAGATGAAGGGGGTGGACAGACTTGAGGATAGAAAACCCCCAAAGTTGGGATACTATTAAAATTGAGATGAATCCTGACGCCCACCCAATAAAAAGTGGTCTGCAGAAAGAAATCGTACTATAAAAATGGAGTCAAACAATAAATTGATCTGTGTATGGTGCATCTTAAGGGTTTCGCCATGCTCACAAGCTAGCTTTCTGGTTGTGTCAAGGAAGGGGTTCAGTGAGCGAACAAGAGCTTCCTCCTGTGAAACGTTGGAACCTCCTCTGCGAACTCAAGCCTAGTTCATGGGCGAGGTAACTGAAAAAACTCTTCTACAACCTTGGAAACTCCTCTGTGACCTTAGGCTTAGTTCGTGGGCGAGGTAAGTGAAATATGTAAAATTTCATTGTCACTATAGGGGGAAGGTAAGATGTATAGTTTTAACTGTTTTTTTTTAATGTTTATTAATTATGATTTTGACTGTAGTCAATAGGATTATCATTATAATTGTCTTTATGGCCATCATCATCATCATAGAGAAAATCATGGAGAGCATCATCGTAAATAAACCCTTTCTTGAAAAATATTTGTCATATGAGTGTAATATGGTGACCATTTCAAAGTTTGACAACAGAGGATGTCTAATAAATACCATATCGTGGTTCTTGTTTTCTATGCCATTGTCCAAGGCCATACTACAACATGAAAAACCAAAATAGTGGGTGAAGGTATGAAGGTATTGTGAACTAGGATGGTTTCTTTTTGTTTTTGGGAGCTATGAGTATGGGAGGGATTTCTTTTTCGTGCATGGGAATACATTCACTATCAAGAATACTTTCAGAACATTTATAGAGAGCACAATATGAGTGTTGATGTTTTATCCAAGGAATCACTTTCTCTTTAGATGGGAAAACTCTCCTATATTGAGATGTTGGATGGAGAGTCTATTGGGAGCAATACCATCCTGTTATTTTAAGTTATGTTATTCAACATACTTGTTGTGGCTTACTCATATTTCTTAGAAAATATTCAAGTTTTTTTGAGCCTTTGAATATTCTCTACAGAGTGCTCCTTTGGATGAGTTGTTTTCATGGCATATAAATGTCTTACTTTAGGGTTCTTTTCACTTTACCCTCTAGGTGCTTCCTTGGATAAGCCTTCAGGGATCATTATGTGCTTCTTTTGACTGCATGGAATGTATTTTTGGTGCTGGATTGAGGCTTGATTTTGTACACCCTTTAATGATGGGCTGTAGGATACATTTTTGACATAGAATGGGTACTTTGTATTGACAGAAGTATAAGATATAAGATATTTTTGAAATTATTAAAACCAATTAAAAAAATAATTTTGAAGTTATAGAAAGTGTTTGTTGTTTTTACCAGTTGGGCTTCCACGATAAATTTTTGTTCTCTGTATATTGCTGATTCTATTTGTTATTTATTATTTTAAAAGTGGTTAAAATTGTGAAAAAGGTAACAATACTGATTCCCCCCCCCCCCCCCCTTTAGTATTGTCCAATATTGTAGCATTTAAATGATTATGGTTATCAATGTTTTTGTTTTCATTACTTTAATGATTATTAATGCGACTCTCTATTTGATAGTACTATGCTGATTAAAATAATTAATATACCTATATTTGTGCTTTTTACAATCTATATGTGAAATGTTTGTTCAGTTTTGTTGCATAGCTTATTTTTTAATATGTGTGACATCTTCCAAGGATTATGGTTATCCTCAAGGGGCTGGCCACCCCTTTCTGAGTTAACTTGAGGAAGATGAGATGACCACATGATCTTCCTTATCCAATGATGATGATTATGAGATTCCACTCTTTACATGAGACACGAGACATATGACCACATACAGTTGACAAGGTTGGGTAACCTACCCTCTCGTTGAATTGATGTCCAAAATGTCTTATCCTTTTTTCCATGTCATCATCCTTTGTCATCAACCTTTATATTCCTTTTTGCAATTTCATCATCCTTTTTCTTTTATTGTTGTACCTGTCATGGGAATCCTCCATCCAAGTGGTTGTACAATATAGTTAGAGAATATCTTTATAAGCTCAGGCTTCCCATAACAGCTTTGCTTTACCTGTACCTGTCAAGTGTTTAACTTTATCATTGAAATTCCCATGACATCTAAGGACATGCACGCATAATGAATGTATCAATAGTCATCTAGTAAATTCATAAAAAGTAAGCATGCATCAATGCAAACATCACAATGCCGCTTCACTTTATTTTCTTTTATTTATCTAACCATACTTCTCCCCCTAAAATCTTGTTGGTCTGTTCATCTCAAGATATTTAATTTGTCTCACATATATCTTCAGAATCGATGAAAAGTAATATCTCACAAATGTAGATTTCTGCAAACATATTGTACCTAATTTATTCCTGCATTTTACTTCATTTATTGCTATGGCTTCCTATGGGAATTTTTCAACCTTTTGTGGATTTATGTGGGAATTTGTTTGGACATGCATGCATATTTTTGACACCTGTGGGAATTTTATAAGGTAGCATGGGAATTTTATCAGTCCAACAGTCATTTACAAACTGGCCGCAGGGAATTTCTCAACAGGCTGCAGACATTTTCCCAACTCAACTACTTATCCAAAGTGGAGAATTGATGTAAGTGTATTCTGAAACTTAAATGTGGGCATATTTAACAAAATGTGGGATGTTTTATAAGTTGCGGGAATTTTTACTTTATTTCTCTACTGCCCCATGGGCATTTTTAACTAGATGGGGTCACTTTTACTCTCAAGTGCGAGCATATTTGAGGCTTGAGGATATTATTGAGGCCCGGTTGGCATTTGTCTCCTCAACTTGCAGGCATATTGGGGACCCTACATGCATTTTAATTACATCTCCTTCACTCATGCATGCATTTTTCTTTTTCCTGCATGCATTTTTCTGAAGCTTTCTCGCAAGTATTGTAGTATGCATACAAGACTAAACTAAAATTCCTGCAGCTAGTTAAACATGCCCACAGGGCAATTTTGAACCTTTTGTGCATTTCTGCGGACATTCTTTAGATCAGATAGGAGGATGAGCCAAAAAATGTTTTGAATACTTGTTCTATACTTTGCAAGACCTCCCCACATCAACTACTTTTTGCATTCTTGCACCCTTGCATTCACCTTAAGATCCCTCGTTAGGTGCCATCCACCATATCACTACCTTATATGACATTTTTTGGAGTACTTTGCTGTCATTTTTTATTATGAGTTGGCCGTACTACTGTGATGCTACTGTTTTTGATTTGTGAGGGTTGGATAATCTATTTTACATTCTTTTCTAGTTCTGGGTTCTCTACTTTCACAAGTATGTTGTTCTAGTTGAGTCTCATGCAAGTAACCTAATGCTAAGAGGTTGAAGACTGTTTAGAAGCATTTTTTATGAGGATAAGGGAGCTCTTCCATAACATCTTATGTTGAGTTTATAATTGGTTCAGATTTGATATATCATGCTACTTTTATGTATTGTTGTCTTTCATTAACAACTTAGATATGATATAGATCGCTACTCTTATTACCGTTATTGTTTTAAGTACTTTAATGGTTATTGTAACTCGTTGTTTATGGGACATGCTGGACATGAAGGATATTGAGGTATGGTTTTTCTATGCTGGACATGCTTTTCTCATTGTTTCAGCTTTGAGTTTGAATATTTGAGAAAAATAACTATAAAATACAAATGAGTTGAATCTACCTGAGAGTTTGCATCTTTTCTCCAAATGATATGAAATGTGCATCATACATTTTTATGGATCTTGTGTCTTTAGAGTGGCGCCTTGTGTATTCCAGTGAACTAAAATATGGATAAAGTCCTACTCCTGGTATAGGATGAGGATGGGGTGCTACCGAGGTAAGTAATTTTGAATTTTCTCCTTTTGAATTCCTCTAAGCCCAAACTTTTGGTGAATTTTTAGATATGGAGTGTGACATTTATTTTTCATTGTTTTTCACTAATTTTTTGTCCTCTACTCTTCAGGTATTTATAAAAAGGGTCAAAGTATTAAGGCTATGATCACAAGGCTCTTGGGTAGGGTCTTCTGGCCAACTTCTGGAAAGACCTATTTGAACAAGTTCCATCATTATTTGAAGGAGAATAATTTCTAGGATAAGCACTACAAAGTCCCATTCTCAATCTGCTTCTTGAACTCTTCAGTAGTTTTAGCTCTTCGTAATTAATAACCTACCAAAATTTGCTTCTTATTTTCAACTAGTCTTTTGACTGTGTGAGACATATAGAAGTTTAGATGTTTTTTCCTCTCTAATTCACTACCTAAAACTGATAGTTTATATTCTTGGTTTATCTGTACATGAATGTCCTTATCTCAAGATCTGAGAGGTGCAATTTTACATGTTAGCTTATGATAATAGTTCTCCTGAGATACCACAAAAGTATAATGCATTTTAGGCTTGCTTTCAGTGCTTAATTGCCACATTTAGATCCTTTCAATGCTTTAGAAAGCTCAGACTTATGTCTTACTGTTTTGTTGTATCTTACAGAGTATTCCTTTCTAATATTTGACCTTCAACATTTGTAAACTGATGTTATCCGAGAGAATAAGTCTCAATCAGTGTCAAACATTTTCTTGTTGTGGCTTCTTCATTTCTTCTTCAGTTCTTTGGATGCTATAATGAATGTATCGACATCATGATGCACTTTAAATCTATTGTTCTTGTTGGACACAATGGCCACACTAAGAGGGGGGGATTGAATCAACGTGTGAGAAATTTTAAACATTTTACCTTCTTTTAGTCAATCAGATCATATCAATAATTATGTCATCACATTCATAATCAAATTCATCATGAGTCATAATCACAACATCACATCAAAAAGGACACAAGAATATATGGAATTTTGATATTAATTTACTGTACATAGAAGACAACAATCTTCTCTATTACAATAAGCACAAATAGATGAAAAGAGCACTAATTCTCATAAAAGGACCCAACCTGGTTTTCTTAGCTCCAGCCGCAGAATGGTTTGAGGAGTCCAATCCTCAATTGAAATATTCTTCGTGCAAGCAATCATATGGCTATGTTGCACAACCAACCTATTCTCTGCACATCAATCTCTGCTCATCACTGCTACTCAACACTGATGCTCATCACAACTTCTCATCTCTATTGCTCATCACTGCTTCTGATCACTACTTCTCATCTTTTCTACTCATCATTGCTACTCATCTCTGCTTCTCATCACTACTGGTCATCACTGTTGCTCATCAGTTTTGTTCATCTATGTTGTTGGTCATATGCTGAGTCATCAATATATATTGATAATTCATTTCACTTCCATACACTTCTCATGTACATCATTGTACACCTCATCATACACAATTATTGAACAAGTAATTTTGCTCTGCTTTCATTGAACATGCCTCATCATCATAGGTATGCATCATCGTCATAGGGTATGCATCCCCATCATAAAATATGCATCAACATAAAATTTGCATCATCATAATCTTAGTGTGCATCATGTATGCATCATCAACATCAAGTATACATCATAGTGCATAGGAGAGCATCATGACACTATGGTATACATGTACATAATATTGTATAGGAGTGTATCAACATCTTAGAGTGTACATCGTTATCACATGCATTATCATCATAAAGTGTATCATATAATAGCATAAAGGTGTGCAATATCATCATCATATCCTCTATAATTACTTCAAATATATATACCAATATAGAGGCTCACATACTAAGATCAAAGATGAACTCTATCCATGAGAGACATGTGCCATCACAAGAGAAACCTAGAAGAATGAACCATACCTTTTTGAAGATCACAATATGAAGAAATAGTAGAAATCCAAAGGAAACAATAGATCATGTCATCACATATCCCTCATAACAACCTTTCCAACGAGCTAATAATTTTGTAATTCTGATTCCGGACAAGAAAGTTATGCCAATTTTAGTTAAGATTCCCAAAAATTTCTATGTAAAAACGAACTGCTCCTCTGCTGCTGCGAAAAAGCTTCATACCAATTTCCATGAATTCACTTCTCTACATCCATCATTGAGTGTTTTTGGATGTGTTTATATACACATTAAAGTGAACATGTTTCATGTTGGCCTACTTTTCTTCAAAGGTAATATTTTTTATTAAATTGAATTTTATTTTTGACTTTAAACTTCTTACCACCTCAATGGTCAACCTTATGTATTTTTATTATTTTTCTTACCACCTTAATGGTAAACCTTATGCATTTTTATTATTTTCTTACCACCTCAATAGTCAACCTTATGTATTTTTATTATTTTTCTGACCACCTCAATGGTCAACCTTATGTATTTTTATTATTTTTCTTACCACCTCAATGGTCAACCTTATGTATTTTTATTATTTTTCTTTTAACATCCTTCAAATTCAACCACATCATTTAAAATTCATGGGAGTGTGTCCTCAACATTTTCATAGGGTTGCATCAAGCCACTAGGGATTTTAATGGAATTCCATGTGCAAGGTGCCATCATGGGATTCAATCTTGTCACTAAATGGACGATCATCAAGCCAATATGTGTGTGGGTGACTTAACCACATCAAGTGTAAGAAATGGGAATTAAGGTCTTCACAAGGTTCCATGAATTTAGTAAGTCACCAAATACCACATCATCATACCATCTAACCATGTCAAGTGCAAGTAGTGGTATCCATGAACTTTTCAAGGGTGTCGTGGTCTTCATCAGGGATTCCATGGGATTCTTCATCATACCAGGGGTTCCATAGCATGTTAAGGACCATACAAGGTCATCATCATCATATAAGAGCTCCATGACCATAATAAGGGTTGCAAGATCATTACACCATCAAGTGTGGGTCCAAGGAATCCTTCAAGTATTCTTCATGAAGCAAGAGGCTTCTTTGACACTCCAAGGGGATTCATGGGATTCTTCAATCACCTCAACCATACCAGGAGACTTCCAAGGGTCAATATTCATCATGAGATCATCTGTGGGGTTTTTAGGCCTTCTACTGAGCTACCATGATACCATAAGATCATGAATGACCACAAAATGGGTCATTAATGCTTCTCCAACCCATCTAGGAATTCTTCCTCATCCACAGGGGATTCAACACCATTTCCAGGGTCTTCATCATATTCAACAAGGTGGTGAATTCAAGATCTAGCCTTGTGGGTACATGGACCTTGTCAAATGGGTACAAGGTGTTTCAAGGCACAAACCCACTCTGTAAGGGATCCAAGGATCAAATCCACATTGGAAGGGGTCCAAGGCACTGGAAGTGGGACTTGGTGGAATCAATGAAAATATTAAGGGCCACTGCAAGTCCATGTTGTCATCACCGAAAATTTCATCAACAATCTCCCCCTTTTTCTTCATCTATCTCGTTGTGTTCAGCTCTTCCCCTTTGGCATCAATGGAAAAGGGTTTCCACATACCTCTATCTGAAATCACTGATCGTTGATCATTGCTCCACCTTTCAATATGCATGATCCTAGGACTTGTCTGTATACTTGGAGTAGTCATCCTTTCTCCTTTGAGTTCACCCTCTAGCCTCATGAACTCAAGGTGTGCTAAGATATTTGAGAGAACTTACACTTGGCTTGCCACATGGAAGCCATCCTCCCTACTCTAATTAACCTCTCCTATCTGCAACTGCTTGGTCTTCTTCATCCATACCTTCTTTTTGGAATCTTTTCTTTCAGCATTTGTTCCTTCATTTGTACTGGATTTCCTTAATGATATGTATAGGAAACTTATCAAGGTTTGTTTCCATTTACTCGTACAATCTTGAGCTTTATTCCCAAATCCACCGCAACTATAACACTTCATCGTACGACAATGTGCAGCAATGTGACCAACATTGTTGCATGTCCAACACCTGATTGAGTTGTTAGAACTTATAACACTTCTTAGATCAACTTCATGTCTCCATTCCTGAGAGTGTCCCTAACTATAGGAATTTGTCTTCTGATCTTGAAATCTTCTTGCTGATGTATATGGATGATTCCTTGGTTGACTTTTTTTACTTGCACATTCTTGGGATTTGTGGCCAAACCCATTGTAGGTGTAACATCTCAATGTGTGACATGTGGAAGCAACATGTCCGACTTGATTTCATGCCCAACATCTAACTGAGTCATTGGGGCTTCCAACCCTTCTTATTCCATAGAATATATAATCCATAGCCTTATGACCAAAGTTAGAACACAAATAAAAATAACCATTGAAACCACTTTAATACCCGGGTCTTGGAGTTGTTTCTTTTCTAAAATTTCCTTGAGGAATAAATATCACTTCTTGACGCATTCTTGAATTACCATGGTCTTTGTTGTCATGTGTAGGTCCATGGGGAGCAACTTTGGATGTTGATGGACCTACTTCTGGAGTCTTTGGAGACCAAGTGTCATCTTCAAATTTTTCTTTGTTCTTCTTGTAACCAAGACCAATTTTGTCACATGGAGATCTTTGGAAATCCAAGATCTTATCCAGGAAAACTAAACTGTACTTTAACTTGACAAAAGCATCGTTCTTCTAAGCTTTCTTCCTAAGACCAACTACCTTCATTTCCAACTTCTTGATAGTCTTTTCCTTTTCTTCCAGCTGAATCTTCAGGATTTCTTCTATCCTCTTGGATTCCTCCAACCGAGTCTTTAGATCATGATTGACCTCTCTAGTTTATTCAAGCACTTCAACGGGCTCTTCTGGTTCTTCCTTTTGACTGATCAATTCAGTCTTTAGTTTTTCAATTTCAACATCCTTGTCCCACAACTCTTTGTCCTTGTTTTTGAGCTTCACAAACAACACTTTCATTGTCATGGTATTTTGCTAATATTCCTTCAAGGAGTCCAAGATTTTCTTTTTGAACTTCATGAAGTCACTATGATTTAAATTTATTGTGTTCATAAACTGATGGATTTGAGATCAATACTCAACAATGTGAGATGTATCACATGTGCAATATTTGATAACCCTTCATCATCATCTACAAGAACCTTTTCAATTTAATCACACAAGCCATCATTATAATCACAAGAGTCCATACCTTTACTGGAGTCCTCTTCTTGCTTTCCTTCTTCTTGATTGACCTATTCAAGGGGCTTACCTTCTAATTCTTGATCTGTCTTTTTCATGTTCGGGTCTTTCCTTCTGATACTCACTTTCCAACTTGAACCATAGTTCTTTGTCTAAATTCTACTCCCCTACACTTTCCTTCACTGAGTTGGGAAGTCCATCAACGAGGAACTTCAACGATGTAGTATTGTCCTTCTTTGCAACTGATTTTCCCTTGTTGTTTGATGGAGCAGGTGGATTGATCACAATCTCCCAAACACCAAATTTCTTCAAATAAGCCTTCATTTTGATCCTCCAATTGAAATAATCTGTCATATCAAGTATATGCACCTCATTTATTGATAACTCTTCCTTTGCTTCCATTGTGTCTCCATGAATCTCCTTCAAGTTTGCTAGGCTTGTGATGAAGTCCAGCTCTGATACCGATTATTGGACACAATGGCCACACTGAGAGGGGGGGGAGGTGAATCATTGTGAGAGAAATTTTAAACGTTTTACCTTCTTTTAGTCAATCAGAGAATATCAATAATTATTTCATCAATTGCATAATCAAATTCAATCATGAGTCATAAGCACAACATCACATCAAAAGGGACACACGAATATATGGAATTTTGATTTTTATTTATTGTACATGGAAGATGACAATATTCTCGATTACAATCAGCACCAATTGATGAAAAGAGCACTAACTCTCATAATAGTACCCCACATGGTTTTCTTAGCTTCAACTAAGAATGGTTTGAGGAGTCCAATCCTCAATTGCAAGATTATTATTGCAAGAAATAATATGGCTTTGTTGGATAACCAAGCTATGCTCTACACATCAATATATACTCATCATTGCTGCTTAACACTGTTGTTCATCACAGTTGCTTATCTCTGCTACTCATCATTGCTTCTGATCACTACTGCTCATTGTTGCTACTCATCACTACTACTCATCTCTACTGCTCATCTCTACTGCTCATCACTGCTTCTCATCTCTGCTGGTGGTAATCTGCCGAGTCATCACTATATACTGATAAGTCATTTCACTGCCACACACTACTCATGTACATCATTGTACACCTCATCATACACAATTATATAACAAATAATTCTGCAGTGCTTTCACTGAACATAAGAAATGCATCGTCATGCATCATCATCATAGGTATGCATCATCGCCATAGGGTATGCATCCTCCTCATCAAATATGCATCATCATCATTTTAGTGTGCGTTGTGTATGCATCATCAACATCAAGTATACATCATAGTGCATAGGAGAGCATAATCATGCTATGGTATTCATGTACAACATATTGTATAGGAGTGCATGAACATCCAAGAGTGTACATCATTATCACATGCATTATCATGATAAAGTGTATCATATCATAGAATAAAGGTGTGAAATATCATCATCATATCCTCCATAATGACTTCAAATATATATACCAATATAGGGGCTTGCATACTAAGATCAAAGATGAAATATATCCATGAGATATTTGTGCCATCACAAGAGAAACCCAGAAGAACGAACCATACCTTTCCGAAGATCACAATGTGAAGAAACATTAGAAAAACAAAAATAAAATATAGATCATGTCATCACATATCCCTCATAACAATATTTCTAATGAGCTAAGAATTTTGTAATTCCGATTCCGTATGAGAAAATTATGCCAAGTTTAGTGAAGATGCCCAAACATTTCTCTGTAAAAATGAATTGCTCCTCTAGTGCTGTAAAAAAACCTCAGACCAACGTCCATGAATTCAATTCTCTACATCCATCATTCAGTGTTTTTGGATGTGTTTATATACACATTAAAGTGCACATGTTTCATGCCGGCCGACTTGTTTTCAAAGGTAAGAATTTTTATTAATTTGAATTTTATTTTTGACTTTAAAATTCTTACCACAGGAATGGTCAACCTTCTATTTTTTTATTGTTTTCTTACCACCTCAATAGTCAACCTTATGATTTTTATTATTTTTCTTACCACCTCAATGGTCAACCTTATGTATTTTTATTAATTTTCTTTTAACATCCTTCAAAGTCAACCACATCATTTAAAATTCATGGGAGTGTGTCCTCGACATCTTCATAGGGTTGCATGAAGCCACTAGGGATTTTAATGGCATGCCATGTGTAAGGTGCCATCATCGGATTCAAGCTTGTCACTAAATGGTTCATCAGCAATCCAATATGTGTGTGAGTTACTTAACGACATTAAGTGAAATCAATGGGAATCAAGGTCTTCATAAGGTTCCATGACTTCATTAAGTCACAAAAGACCACATCATCATGCCATCTAACCATGTCAAGCGCAAGTAGTGGGCTCCATGAAATTTGCAAGGGTATCAGGGTCTTCATCAGGTGATCCATAGGATTATTCATCATACCAAGGGTTCCATAGCATGCTAAGGACCATACAAGGTCATCATCATCATATAAGAGCTCCATGACTACAATAAGGGTTGCAAGATCATTACACCATCAAGTGTGGGTCCAAGGACTCCTTGTTTTCTTCATGAAGCAATAGGATTATTTGACAAACCAAGGGGTTTCATGGGCTTCTTCAACCACCTCAACCATACTAGGATACTTTCAAGGGTCAATATTCATCATGACATCATCTGTGGGGTTGATAGGACTTCTCCCGAGGTACCATGACACCATCAAAGCATGAATGAACACAAAATGGGTCATTAATGCTTCTCCAACCCATCTAGGAATTCTCCATCATCCACAAGGGCTTCAAAACCATCTCCATGGTCTTCAACATGTTCAACAAGGTGGTGGCTTCAGGATCTAGCCTTGTGGGTACAGGTACCTTGTCAATCGGATATAAGATGCTTCAAGGCACAAACCCACCCTATAAGGGATCCAATGATCAAACCCACATTGCAAGGGGTCCAAGGAACTACAAGTGGGACTTGGTGGCATCAATGATAATCTGTAGGGCCATTGCAAGTCCATGTTGGCATCAATGACAATTTCATCAACAATCTCCCCCTTTGTCATTGATGACAACAAATCATGATCCCCCTTTGAGCATGATCCCATTTTGTCTTCGTCTCTCCATTTGTATTCATCTCTCCCCCTTTCTAATCAATGGAAAAGGGTTTCCACATACTTGTATATGAAATAATTGATCACTCATCATTGCTCCCCTTGTCAATATGCACGATCCTAGAACCTATCTGTATACCTGGAGTAGTCATCCTTTCTCCTTTGTGTCCATCCTCCAGCCTCATGAAATCAAGGTGTGCTAAGGTCTTTGAGAGACATTACACTTGGCATGCCACATGGCAGCTATCCTCCCTACTCCGATCAACCTCTCTTATTTGCAACTGCTCGGTCTTTTTCATCCATACTTTCTTTTTGGCATTTGTTCTTTCAACATTTGTTCCTTCATACATACTGGATTTCATTAATGATTTGTATAAAAAAATTATCAAGGGTTGTTTCTGTGTACTTGTAAAATATTGAGCTTTGTGCGACAATGTAACACTTCATCGCACGACAATGTGTAGCAATGTGACCAACATTGTTGCATGTTCAACACCTGACTGAGCTATTGGAACTTCCAACACTTCTTTGATTAGATTCATGTCTCCATGCCTGAGAGTGTCCCTGACTGTAGGCATTTGTCTTCTGATATTAAAATATTCTTGCTACTGTATATGAAGAACTCCTTCTTGGTTGGCTTCTTTGACTTGTAGATTCTTGGGCTTTGTCTCCAAACCCACTACATGTGTAACATCTCAATGTGTGACATGTGGCAGCAAGATGTCTGACTTGATTACATGTCCAACATATAACTGAGTCATTGGGGCTTCCATCCCTTCTTCTTCATAGAATCTACAATACATAACCTTATGATCAAATTTGGAACAAAAATAACAATAACCATTGACACCACTTTCATACCTAGGTCTTGGATTTCTTTCTTTTCTGAACTTGCCTTGAGTAATAGATCTTACTTCTTGATGCATCCTTGAATTACCACGGCATTTGTTGTCATGTACAGGTGCATGGGGAGCATCTTTGGATGTTGATGGACCTACTTCTGGAGTCTTCAGAGACCAAGTGTCATATTCAAATTTTTCTTTGTCCTTCTTGTAACCAAGACCAATTTTTTTTCACATAAAGATCTTTGGAAATCCAATATCGTATCTAGGACAACTAAACTATCCCTGCACTTGAGAAAAACATCATTCTTCTTAGCTTTCTTCATGAGACCAACTACCTCCATTTCCATCTTCTGGATAGTCTTCTCCTTTTCTTCCAGTTGAATCTTCAGGATTTCTTCTATCCTCTTGGCTTCCTCTTGCTAATTCTTCAGATCATGATTGTCCTCTCTAGTTTCTTCAAGCACTTCAGCAAGATCTTCTGGTTCTTCCTTTTGATCGATCAATTCAATATTTAGTTGTTCAATTTCAACATCCTTGTCCTACAACTCTTTGTCCTTGTTTTTGAGATTCACAAACAACACTTTCATTGTCATGGTCTTTTGTTGATATTCATTTGAGGAGTCCAATATTTTATTTTTGAACTTCGTGAAGTCACTATGGTTTAAATTTATTGTGTTCAGAAACCAATTGGCTCTGAGATCAATATTCAACAACATGAGATGTATCTCATGTGCAGCCTTTGATATCCCTTCATCATCATCTGCAAGACCCTTTTCAATTTCATTGCACAAGCCATCATTACAATCACAAGAGTCCATACCTTTACTGGAGTCCTCTTCTTGATTGACCTCTTTAGGAGGCTTGTCTTCCGATTCTTGATTTGTATTTTTAGGTTCTGGTCTTTCCTTCTGATACTCGCTTTCCAACTTTAACCATAAGTATTTGGCTGAAGTGTACTCCCCTACACTTTCCTTCATTGAGCTGGGAAATCCATCCATGAGGAAATTCAAGGATGTAGTATTGTCCTTCTTTGCTTCCTTCTATGCAACTGATTTTTTCTTCTTATTTGATGGAGTGGGTGGATTGATCACAATCTTCCAAACACCAAATTTCTTCAGATAAGCCTTCATTTTTCTCCTCCAACTTAAATAATTAATATGTCATATCAAGTATAGGCACGTCATTTCTTGATAACTCTTCCGTTGCTTCCATTGTGTCTCCACGTATATCCTTCAAGCTTGTTAGGCTTGTGATGAAGGCTGACTTTGATAAAAATTGTTGAACACAATGGCCACACTAAGAGGGGGCGGTGAATAAATGTGTAAGCAATTTTAAACGTTTTACCTTCTTTTAGTCAATCAGAGCATATCAATAATTATGTCATCAATTGCATAATAACATTCATCATGAGTCATAAGCACAACATCACATCAAAAGGGACACAAGAATATATGGAATTTTGATCTTTATTTATCGTACATGGAAGACACCAATCTTCTAGATTACAATCAACACCAACTGATGAAAAGAGCACCAACTCTCATAACAAGACCCATCCTGGTTTTCTTAGCTCCAACTAAAAAGGGTTTGAGGAGTCCAATCCTCAACTACAAGATTATTCTTGCAAGAAATCATGTGGCTCTGCTACACAACCAACCTATGCTTCGCACATCAATATCTGCTCATCACTTATGCTCAACACTTCCGCTCATCACAACTGCTCATCTCTGCTGCTCATCACTACTTCTGATCTCTGCTGCTCATCAGTGCTGCTGCTCATCTGCTAAGTCATCAAGATATAGTGATAAGTAATTTCAATTCCATACACTTCTCATGTACATCATTGTACACCTCATCATACACAATTACTGAACAAGTAATTCTGCTATGCTTTCGTTGAACATAAGGCATGCATCAACGTGCATCATCATCATAGGTATGCATAATCACCATAGGTTATGCATCCTCATCATCAAAATTTTATCATCATCAAATTTGCATCATCATCATCTTAGTGTGCATCATGTATGCATCATCAACATCAAGTATACATCATAGTGCATAGGAGAGCATCATCACACTATGTTATGCATGTACATCATATTGTATAGGAGTGCATCAATATCATAGAGTGTACATCATTATCACATGCATTATCATGATAAAGTGTATTATATCATATCATAAAGGTGTGCAATATCATCATCATATTCTCCACAATGAATTAAAATATATATACAAATATCGAGGTTCACGTACTAAGATCAAAGATGAACTCTATCCATGAGAGGCATGTGCCATCACCAGAGAAACCCAGAAGAACGAACCATACATTTATGAAGATCACAATATGAAAAAGCAATAGAAAAACCAAAAGAAAATCTATATCATGTCATCACATATCCCTCGTAACAATATTTCCAACGAGCTAATAATTTTGTAATTCTGATTCCGTATGAGAAAGTTATGCCAATTTTAGTGAAGATGCCCAAAAATTTATTTGTAAAAGCAAACTACTCCTCTGTTGTTGTGAAAAAACCTCATACCAATATCCATGAATTCAATTCTCTACATCCATCATTGAGTGTTTTTTGATGTGCTTATATACACATTAAAGTGGACATGTTTCATGCTGGCCGACTTGTCTTCAAAGGTAAGAATTTTTATTAATTTGAAATTTATTTTTGACTTTAAACTTCTTACCACCTCAATGGTCAACCTTATGCATTTTTATTACTTTTATTGCCACCTCAATGGCCAAACTTATGTATTTTTATTATTTTCTTACCACCTCAATAGTCTACCTTATGTATTTTTATTATTTTTCTTACCACCTCAATGGTCAACCTTATGTATTTTTATTATTTTTCTTTTAATATTCTTCAAAGTCAACCACATCATTTAAAATTCATGGGAGTGTGTCCTCGATATCTTCATAGGGTTGCATCAAGCCACTAGGTATTTTAATTGGTATTTTTGTCACATAAGGTATACTATGAGAATCAATGAGTGGGGCACTGTCAATGGTGGCCTTGGACTCAACATATTGTTGGCACTTATGTGGTTGCCAATATTCAAAGTTTTTTGTATAGGGTGCAATGTGCTCGTATGATCTTGCATTGTAGCTTCAATATATCTCATCGAAGTTGTGTCTCAAAAGGTAATTTGATTGGATGCTTGTGATTGTTTTCCTTAGAAGGTAGTTTGATCAAATGTATGTGGTTATGATATACATTTTTATCTTTCAAGTTTTATGTAGTTTCACATGAGATCCAATAGAGACAATACAAGTGTGTGTTAATTTTTGGATGACCTTCAGGCAGAGCTACACATGGGTTGATAATTGAGGAAGTTAACTGTAAATGTGAGAAGAACAGATTTACAAAAACATTTGAGCATATATGCATAATATCTATTCTATAGTAGGTTAAAGAGTGAAAAATCACACAATTAGGTGAATTAGTTTTAAATAATCATTTATAATAATTGTGGTCTTCATGCAACTACTAGGCATGTATGCTCTCTATGATTCTACTCTTGAATTTTGTTACTATTGGGTTTTCCATTTGTTTCTCAATGATGAATATTGAATAAAGTCAATAAATAGACAACTAAAGGTTGTATTAGTGTCCTTGTTGTAGAATTTTAGCTGAAAATGTCTCCCATGGATGGAGTTTATCATCACCAATTGAAATGTATTTTTAGTTATATATATTTGTGCATTGTAGAAGGTTCCATTTCTCATATTGTTCTTTGCCTCAGGAAATTTTTTACATTTTTCAATTGGAGGAAACAATCTCAAAGGGTTCCATCGATCATGAAATTTTGGCATAGTTCCCTTCATTGAAATCATATTTTATTATTATTGTAGTCGAGTTTTAATAATATCAATTAATTTTAACTTTTCATTGAGAAATGTATTGAACAAAAAATGTTTTTTCCAGGCATTTGTCTCAAACATTCCTGACATTATTTTGCAATGCATAAGTATAGATGAGACAACTTTTCCAATAGAACAAAAGGTTTGATATTTATTTTAGAAACTACTACATCTCACTATTTATCAGTTTTAGTCTTGTATTTTTTCAAATTTATGGGTACATTTTTTCAAGATATTTTATGAGAATCCATCAAACAACTTACATGTTTCAACCCATATCATTGTTTTGGTCTATGATGTTTGCAAACAGGTTTGAAGGAACTGACAAGCTAGGACGCATGATTTTGTCATGATCATATACTGTGAAATTTTTGTTTTGGATAATATTGTGTGTATTTATTGATTGATTTTGTCATTATCCTTGTCCCATTTTTTTTCATGTGAATCTTCAAATGAAACAAATTCATATAAATTCATAACTATTGTCATATACAATGGATTCTTACTACTGCAATGCAATGGCATATTGTTTGAGATGGAACATCTATGTCTAAAGTTTGAACTAGTAGTTTCTTTCCTCCTAAGTTTGTAGGGAAAGGGTTCCTTTCACTAGAACACGAAATTTTCTCTCCTCGGTAGGTAGAACATTTGCTTCATGTCTTTCTTAATGAAAACTGATGCCATGGACACAATTGTAATTTGAAGAAATGCTAGGGTAGAATGTGGCAGTTTTGTTGAACCATTACGAACTAGGGCAATGAATTAAACTAGTAAAAAAACTATGGTGTAGAATATTACCATAAATCTGAAGGATGGATATGTCAGGTGTGCTCATCAACTTGTCATCTGCATCCACTCAACCTCAAATTTTCTCCTCATAGGCTTGCAATCAATTTTTTCTCTGACTCTGTGTCGATTTTAGAGCACACATGCATAAGATAGAAGAAAGAAAGAAAGAAAAAAGTATTGATCACAGGCCATGACTAAACTTATTTAGTGGCATAATTTATCAACTATATGATCGATTCCCTCTGCCTGGAAGTAGCAGAACCATTTTATATATTGAGTGGAGTGAACTTATCATCCTTTCCATTTCTACTAAACTATCATGCATGGCTGGAAAAAACACTGCATAAATATTTTGGGATTCATTAAAGTTTTGTAAAAATAATTGTATAATCTTATTTTACATTTGTTGTTTTAAATACTTCTATTTTTTGTTTCCATTTTTATTTTCTTTTGGTAACCATCCTACTGTATTTCTGTTTGTGATTTAATTTTCATCTTAGGTTCATTTCTTAGTTATGTTCTTGTACAGGTTTTTGAAATACTTAAGGGTTACTGGTGGTTATTTCTTACATACACTTGTAGCTTCTCACCAAAGATTTCAATGGTGATTAATGTTTTCACTGTTGACTTATGCCAATAGAAGTGCCTAATCTAAATCCTTACGATGGTTTAGTTTTTTTCTTGCTTTTAATCTATTTGGATACTTGCAAGATTGCTATCATCTTTTCTCCAAGGAAAAAATTGTTCCTTCATATTTCAAGAAGAATGAAAGTTACATTTTCAAGTGCTACGAGGCACATAAACAACAAGGAAAACCTATCACAATTGGCATCACTACCCTATCTAGTGTCAAAAAGAAAATAACTTATTTTCATCAAAATTTAAATGCCCACCAAGAGGCTCTGTAAAAGTAAATAAATTCAAAAAATAGCTCAGAGAGTCAGAGCCATTAAAAGGAAACAATCTATCACATCATAAATATAACCTAGACCATCAAGAGGAAACATTAGTTCCTATCATTAGAATTCACATCGAAAAACAAGGAAATAAAGACTAGCTGAGGAAGGGTCTAGGATCTTGACCATTGATGATGATTCCCATCCTATCCATCTTCCACCAGCACTAAGACTTCTTAAACAACTTCAATTTTTTCTTTGAAATCATGTCTTATTGCATGCCATGTTCCCTATAAACATATATGAAAGGTAAAATATAGATCTACCCATCAGGAGATTGATCTGATCAAGAACTGGTTGTAGGAATAAGTTATTCATTTCTAATTTTCCTTTTTCCTAATCAATCTTTAGCTCAGAATCCCCAAAGACCTGGAGACCTTCCAGCCCCTTATCCAAAATTCTGAGTAGAGGAGCCTCAGCTTTCATCTCTGCCCAGTTGATTGAGTGCATTCGTAGACCAGGTTTGAAAGGGAAAGTGATAGCATATGAGGTAACCAGAACACACCCAACACCACATCTCACTGGGTTTCCTTGACTAGCACTGTCAAAGAAACCTTATGGACTAGTTTTTTCAATCTACAATAAGTTAATAACCCTATTTGCCTTGGATATTTCTCTTTTGGAGACTTCTTGACCTCATCATAAACATACTTAAATTTGCTAATTCGGTTCTATGATTTTGGTTTAAAAAAAGACATTTATAAAACAAAACTCAAATTTGTTTCAAATTTGGATACTAAATATAAAAATATATCTTCATATTTTCACAGATGTAGGCTAAGATAGCATGTCCTTTATTTTGGTAGCAATAAGGCATTATAGTGATTCTGTCCCAAGTGTTGTGGTCTTATAAAAATATCTAGGGAGTTCTTGACCCACTTTTCATGGTTTTGGTAGTTGTTAGAAAGAAGGTGTTTGTATATTGGAATTTTTCATAGATAAGATTCTATGAGCAAAAACCAAAGTATATTTTCTTGCAAAATGTTTTAGAACCAAAATTTACAAAACAAAAACTGAGGAGTTTTGATTGTCAACGGGCTGTTGAGGGGACCAAATTTCCTCGTCTGACCCAGAGTCTATTTCTTTATCTTTGGAAGGTGTGGACTTCTATGCAATTTGATTGGGTTGCTTGGATTTTTGTTCTTGGTCTTGTTCATGGGTTCTGTTGTTATCTAATTGCTTAAAATGGATTACAAAATTCTTATACTAACTCAAGGGGATCTATCATCTTTTCCTCTCTAGAAATTTGGGTGGCCATTTATAAGCAGGTGGCCATGAAGCTATGTTTTATCCCTTATTACACCATAAGCAACAAAGATCAAACATTCATATGGATAATGCAAGAATACAATTGTAATCATTTGGTCACTACATATAAGCAATCTCGGAAACAACGAGAAATTGGACAAAATTAAAGGAAGGTACAATTGAGGGAGAACACAAGGAGTAATAGATTCAACATAACATAAACTAGTTCTATGCCAGATCTACTTAGAGTTTGCAATAGATTCAACATAACTTACAAACATGATTGAATTTTTCACATTGATTTTCATATAAAATGTGTCAACTATAATGTTGTGCATGCTTTTATTATTTCATTCAACTCTTTTTGAAATATGTGTTGATTGTATTTTGATTGCTTACAAGATGAAGGGCAATAAATCCAAACAATTTAAAGAGGATGCTAGAGAATTGGAGCAATGTATTCATTTTTTCAAAGCTCCTCTTGCCATGCAAGAAGAGCCTGGGCTTACATTGCTGACGAAGGAAGAGAAATGCATAGATTGGAAATTGAAAGGAATTTCTGTTGGCTTAGAAGGAAACAACAGAGGGTGTTGTGGCTGAGAGAAAATTGAAATTTGGAAAGAGGAAGGATCTAGCCGAGTGAAAGTAAAAGGGATAGATATTTTTGGTTCTTGGAAACTAGAGTAGTTTGCAGGAATATGAGAACAATAAGGAGAAACAAGGATTTCTCTGATGGAAAAAGCAACCTTTTCCATTGCTTGTCTCTGTTTCTTTTGTTCTTCTTTGAGTTCATTATAGGCTGAAAAAATCATATTTAGCTTATCATTAGTTTTTGCAGTAGCAGCATTAACTTTACCAAATTATTTGACTAAAGTTTATATATCACAACCACAATTATTCAAACCCAAAACAGTCATCTGATTATTTTCACCAATATTTTGAAAAGCTTCAGTACACTGGCGAAAACCATTTGCTTACGTAAGATCAAGGATCTTACAATTTTTGTCTAGGTCAATACACTTTTCCAAGTCTCAGTGATGTTGTTATTGTTTCTATTTGACATTTTTTTCCAATCAACTACAAGTTTATTTAAGTCTAGATTTGTCCATTTGCAGGAAGTAGCAACATCTTGATTTGAAATTCCTATTCTATCAATTTGGACAGAGATCAGCTTATACTTCTCAACTGATTCTCTTAAAATGATATTCTTCGAAGGTGGATTATCATGTGCAGTTTCCATATAAGAACCATCAATAAGTTCCCATCTATGTTTCTTTTCTAGAGGTTCATAGAAATCTAATTCACCACTCATCATATTAAGATTGCTGAAAGATTCAATCATTCTTTAGATTTCTGCATCAAGATTTATTTTTGCTTGTTCTCTGCAATGTAGTTTGGTTACTTTATTTGGCATGGATGCCATTTTTACTATTTTCATTGGGAAGAGAAAAAAAGGAGAACTAATGAGAGAAACATTTTTCTCTGCAGTATCTGGATACAGAAAAGCATAGAATGAACACCACCAGCTCATATGTTTCATATATGAAATTCAATTATTTTTTATCTAAAGTTGTTTTAGCTTTTCTTTCTTCAAATTTTGGGAGAATGTTTAATTCATTATCATATCTACCACCTGAGTCATGCATATAAATGTCCCAAGTGAACATTTTATTCGACCATTGGTCATCAAAATCAAATGGAGATATACCATTCATAAATTGTAAAAATATTCTAATATCTTCATCAGAAGGATGTGCAATATGTACAGGAAGATTTACCTGTTCTCCAAGTGGGAACAGTTTAATTGTTAAATCCAATTCCTAGCCTTTTCTTTACCTTTCTTTGTCTCTTGATTTCTAACTGAATTTCTTGGTGCATATTGAAATGATTGTCATTTTAAGTAGATAAATCTGAAGATTGAGAGACAAACTTTATCTTCTCTTGTGATGTCCCTTCATAGAATCTGATCATATTAAAATCATTTGGGCCATGGAAAGAAGGAGGTTGTTTTTCATGACATTCCTGGAGATCACTTTGGATGTTGACAGACTAGAGCTCTAGGAAACTGGAGTTCAGGAGTTCCATGTATACTTTGTGTTGGATTTTGGTAATGACTTTGAATGTCAAACTTTACTGGAGGTAAAATATTGTAGGAAGGAACCAAATTATGCATTTGTGAATAGATGAGCCTGGTTATCTATGCTTCTTTGTAACACTCCAAAATTTCATAAAAAAATAAAATTTTTCTTGATGACAATTAATGTTTAATCATTGCCTATCGATGTTAGTTTAACATCTAACATTTAAGTATTCTAGACTAACTGATAAGAGATCCTAAAGAATTCTTCAATAATTTGAAACACAATTGTTACTGACAACTTCTAAAAAGTGTTACAAAGTCAGTCAAAAAAATAATGAGTTAGGGGAGTAAGGAAAATAGATTTACTATTTATCTTCTAGTAATTATATGGACCTAAAAGTTGTTTTCCTTGTTCACTAAAGGGGCTTTTGGTTGTCCTTGAATCTTACTTAGCTTATTAAAGCTAATGCAGTCAAATGATGTTCTTGTTACAAGTCTTTTACAGGCAAGACTTTTACTTCCAGTTTGGACTCAAGATTAAAAAAAAATAGTTCGACAAAAAAAGTATTGCTAGAGAAGTCATCTAGTTTCTATAAATATGCAAAAAGTGTGAAGTACTGTAAAATGATCCAGATCTTGGTTAACAAAGGTACTGAAACATTTACCTTCTTTTTATATATTTATACATGTAAACATTATTTTGGCTTAGGGAATAGAACTTCAGAGTTCTATTTTTTTTTTCCAAATGTATAACATTCTTATATTATCTTAGTCTAAGTATAATAATTTTCCTTGATACATGTCCTTTATGTAAAGGTATGAGTACTGAAAATACAAAGCAATCTTATGTTTTTATCTTAGCCAATGTGCTATAAATCCAAAGTATTTACTTTATGCCTATAAGATGCATATTCTTAAAAATATTATCATATTCTAACATGAATACATAACTAATATCATTTGAAACTTTCGTTTACACCAAAGTTTATCAAAAGTAATTTATGTATTTTGTAATAACACATAATTGTTTCGCAGGTTCGAGCATCATTTTAAACTATAACAAAACGCAAAAGATCTTAAAGCTAGTGGGTTCCACGTGTTATCCAAACAAGGAGAGAGGTTTAAAACCTAAACCCTAAGCGTATAAAAATCCATCTTTAACCTAAAAACTCACTTTAGTTTATTATTGATTCGTTGTGTTTAGGGAGAGGGGAGGGTTGAGCCGACTGGCTCACCGCCTTCTCGACCTTTGTAAAAAAATTTGTGGGTCATCCTGGAAGAGACGTTTATAATTCTTCAACAGTATATCTTTTTCCATCGTGGCCTCTGTCGTGGTGTTGCATGTTCTATCCTTCACTTCTCATTGAAGTTTGAGAACCAAGGGTCATTTTGTTCACAGTGTTTGAAATGAAGTTTCCTCTAAAGATCTGAGTGCTACCCGAGAGCAGTTTCTAAAATAATAATCAAGGCAGTGAGCTCATAAAATACGAGGTAATATTTCTTTTCGTCGCCCTAACATTCAATATTTTACATAGAAGAAAAATTTATAAAGTCAACTAGTATATTGATATCATATTGTTACTATTTGTTTTAATGTAGCCGCAGGAGGAGTCCCGCAGAATCACAGCTAAGGTGGGAGTGTTTACTTGAGATCACTACAGGATTTGAACTACTAAAAACTGCACCTGTTGACTCGGATAAGCCTTCTGGCTAAAAATGGTGAGAAAGTGTGAAATACTTAGTGCATTGATGGCGAGTTCCATGACCATCACTAAAGTTTGGTTGCTTTGTTTTTAGGAAGTAGTATGGCTTAGTATTATTATTAAATATTTTTAATCCATATAATAGGGTTTTGAAAACTTGTATAATTTTAATTAATATTTATTTTCGAAAGTGATAAGCGCTCCGGTCCTATGCTTTGTTAAAAACAAAATACATGGCTCGGGTTTTGTTTGTATTTCGATTCCAGAACTGGAAAGGATGATAATATAACTTAAGGATTTTCTTCTAGTTTAACGCAGTCACTGCGTGAGAAGGGTCTTATTTATAGAACTCTGTTATAAAAGAAAATACCTTAAGTTTCTTTTTTTTTTGTTTTTCATTTTACTTAGTTTTTTTTTGTGTGTGTGAAGGAAAACCTATTTGTTATTATAATAGTTTGTTAATATTCTTTGTATTTAATTTTTATAAATAAATAATGTTTATAAAAAGCTCTTAGCCAAAACTAGGTAGCTCCAGCCGGCACATGTTTGTTTATTAAATTTCGATTTGAATAATTGGTATTGTTTAATGATTTATGGTAAATGACATTAGTATCATTACTATTTGATAGGTTTCTTTATTAAATTTTGATTTGAATAATCGGTATTATTTAATGATTTATGGTAAATAAAATTAGTATCATAACTATTTGATAGGTTTTTGTTTACTTTCTTGAATATCTAAAAGTAATATAATATTATATAAAGGAAAAAATATATTTCTAAATCCTCTTTAATTAAAAGACTTCTTCTTCGATACACTTTTCTGTCTAAGGTTATTTCTTCTTTACAAGTATCAAGCGGATGTATGAAGAACGCATTTATATGGTTTTAACCCTACAATATTTACTCTATATATGTTTGTATGACCTTATTTCTATTTTAGGATTTACAGAATGAAATAAAGAATTAAATTTTCTTACAAGATGTAATAACTAAATTATATTACCGTAATTTTGATATTTTTAATATATAAATGCATCCTACAAACAACAAGATGATTAATAATTTAAACCACTAAACTAATGTAAATACTATCATATTAGAGTAGACTCCAAACTAGATCATACTTATTTATTTTTGAATTATACCTGTTGTACTAGAGTACTTTATCTTTGGATAAGTGGAAAAATATAGTATGAGAATTTATCCACAAAATCAAATTATTTTAACCCTAGATCATTCATTCAGATATACATTAACCAGAAACTTTTGCTTGGAAATAAAATAGATTTACAGTCTAAAATTTCAAAAAAAAACTTATCCAATCATAACTATAATTCTAATCATACATTCGTTCATCCCAGTATTTTTACTTGCATAATTTAAATAAAATAACACTTAGAACTTGAAAAGTCGTAGAGGAGACAACAGCCTAAGGAGCCCACTCCACCCAACCAATTTCTAAAGGTAGTTTAGCTTCTAATCTTAGGACCCCCAAGCCTATCCACTGGTCCACTGGTTGAAAGCACTGGGTGAGAGGATGGGTTATAAAACCCCTGCAACCTCCACATAAGTATTCAATAGTAATACTTCTGACTCTCTGCAGTAGAGAACTCAGCAATTCAGCTGCACTAGTTCTGTAAATTAGCCTTTACACTCAAACACTTTTTCTTTTCCCCTCTATCAAATATCTTTTGCACAAATTTCACTTCAGAAATTTCACAAGTAGAAGATTGAACAAACACCTACTGAATTCGATGGGTAATTATAAGCATGCCTAGGTCTTTTGGTTAGTTTTTCATTCAATGAGCCACCTGCTCTTGTTCCAATTTCTTGGGGAACATGACCATAAAAATAGGGAAGTTGCCTCCTGCAACAGCTAGAAGTGGTTTGAGGATGCTGCCAAGTGTTAATCTGCTATCACCCTAGTCTATTCCACCTAGTGACCAGTAAACACTCGTTTAACAACCTCCTTAAGCTGTTGTCTCATCTTTTATTTATTAATTAATAAAATATTCAACATAATTAATTACAATCATCCTTGACCCCACTTGGTCAATAATCACAAAATTTATAATAAAATTAAAATATAATGTCTTCTTAAACATAGAATGTTTTTTCAAATTTGGGGTATGTGACATACACACCCCCTTAAGTATAGCATCGTCGTCAATGTTATTTTATTCATCATCCTCAGAGTTGCCCTCGAACAGAATTGGATATGTCGCCCGCATATGACTCTCCAATTCCCAGGTTGCTTCTTCTGGACTAAGGTGCTTCCATTGCACCTTGACCTGCCCAATGGTATGATTCTGAAGAAATATCTCCCTCTTGTCGAGGATACAATCCGCTTCCACCAGAAAATCTCCTTCGGGTTCCATCTGCACATCATTCCAATTTATGACATGAGTAGCATCATATACATATATTTTTAAAACATATATATGAAAACAATTATGAACTTTTAGATTTGGTGGTAAAGATAGTTGGTATGCCACCTGTCCAATTCTAGACAATATTTCGAATGGCCCACAGTAACTGGGTGCCAACTTAGCACAACTTCCTAATTTTAAAGAACTTTTTTTAGGTTTTACTTTTATAAAAACATGTTCTCCCACCTGGAACTCTTTCCGAGTTCGTTTAAGATCTGCTTGACTCTTTTGTTAATCTTGTGCAACCTTCAAATTACCTTGTACCTGCTTCACAATTAACTCCATCTCCTTTAAGCTCGGGTCCTAGTACTTACCTGTCAACTGGGTTACTCCATGAGATGGGAGTATTGCATTTTCTGCCATACATAATTTCAAATGGGTTGTATTTTGCTGAAGCTTGGTATTTGTTGTTATATGCAAACTCAACCAAGTGTAAGTAGTCCTCCCACTTACTTGGTTGTTCTCTAAACTACACCCTTAGCATATCTTCCAATATTTGATTTACTCTTTTAGTCTGTCCATCCATTTACATATGAAAAGATGTACTGAAATTTAAAGTAATATTCAGACCTTTAAATAACAATTTCCATAAATTTTCCATAAACTTAGGGTCTCTGTTAGATATTATAACATTCGGTATCCCATGTAAACGAAACATTTGTTCCATAAATATTTTAGCAATATTAGCATCCTTGTGAGTAGCCTTTACTAGTATAAAATGGGCTTCTTTACTGAGTTTGTCAACAACTACCATTATCGAATCATTCGGATTCTGATTTCTAGGTAAACCTGTAATAAAATCAAAACTAATTATTTCCCATTTCCAGCTAGGGATTGGTAATGGATGTAACAAATCGGCTGGATGCTGATGTTTATTCTTGACCTGTTGACATTCAAAACACCTAGGAATATATTCTGCCAACTCATTTTTCATATTCGGCCAAAAATAATATTTCCGCAACATGGTTATTTTCTTTTGATAGCTAGGGTGTCCTTAGTAGAGAGTCTTATGTATTTCTTTTAAAGTCAATAGCTTAATTTTAGGTACATTAGGTATATACAACCTGTCTTTATAAAGTATTAATCCTTTTTTCATTTAGATTGTAATCTGTACTTAAACTTTCAGTTACATTTTCTGCCACTTTAGCTTGTAATTTCTGATAATTTTCATCCAATTTTACTCATTCTTCACGCTGATTTTCTAAATTTGTTTTATAAGTACTGATTTCTTCCACAAAATTCAATCTTGCATTCCTACTCAAAGCATTAGCTACTTTGTTTTCTTTTCCCTTGATATGTTGGATCTCGAAATCATACTCGCTAAGGAAATTTAGCCACCTAGCTTGCCTTGCATTTAAATTTGGTTGATCCAACAGATAATTTAAACCCTTATTATCTGTCGTTAACATAAATTTTCTTCCGATCAAGTGATGGCGCCACATATTTAAAGCATGTATCACGACAACCAACTTTAAATCATAAGTACTGTAATTTTTCTCGTGAATTTTAAGTTTCCTAGATTCATATGCTATTACATGTCCTTCTCGAGTTAAGACTCCACCAAGACCATCGCTGCATGCATCAATGCATACAACAAAGTCTTTGTTAGGGTCAACAATTCTTAAAATTGGTACCATAGTTAATAATGCTTTTAATTTCTTAAAAAATTCTTCACAATTTTTATTCCATTCAAATTTCTTTCCTTTCTTCCGTAAAGATGTTATGGGATTTGCGATTCTTAAGAATCCCTCAATGAATCTTCGATAGTAACCGGTGATCCCCATGAATGACTGCACATCCGTCACATCCTTTGGGACCGACCATTTTTTAATTGCGTTTATCTTGTCGGGATCAACTGAGACTCCATATTTAGTTATTATGTGACCCAAGTATTGTATTTTATCTTTAAACAAGTCACACTTACTGAACTTAGCATAAATCTGATGTTCCCTTAACACATGTAAAACAATTTTTAAGTGTTCCTCGTGCTCTATTTTAGTCTTAGAATAAATTAAAATATCATCAATAAATACAACTACAAATTTATTGAGATATTTATATAATATATTATTCATTAAACACATGAAGACAATTGGGGCATTAGTGAGCCCAAATGGCATGACAACAAACTCATAATGACCATATTTGGTCCTAAAAGCTGTTTTAAAAATATCTTCATCTTTGATCCCGACTAAATGATAACCAAATCTTAAATCAATCTTTGAAAATACTGTTGCTCCACGTAGCTGATCAAACATATCATCTATGCGGGGAAACGGGTATCTATTCTTAATGGTCATTTTAATATAGCTGATGGTAATCAATGCATAAGTGTAGAGTACCATCCTTCTTTTTAACGAAAATGACAGGTGCTCCCCAAGGAGACAGGCTTGGTCTTATATAGTTTTTATCAATAATTTCTTTTAATTGTGTTTTTAATTCATTAAGATGCAAGATATTCATCTAGTAAGGAGATTTTGAGTTAGCCACTGCACCAGGTACCAACTCAATAGTGAACTCCAATTCCCTTTTCGGAGGCAGTCCCGAAATTTCCTCCAGAAATACATTCGAATACCCCCTCAGGATTGGAATATCTTCTAATTTTAATTTATCTTCGTTATTAATACGTTCTTCATCAGTTACAGTTACAACAAAATATTTACATCCCTTTCGAACAACCCTCGTTAGTTGCAAGGCAAAAATTTGTCTTATTGTTGTTTTCCTAGGAATTCTTGTTATTGTTATTGTTTCCCCTTCATTATTTACACATGTAAAGGTTTTATCAAAACAATTCAATACTACTCTATGCTATTCTAACTAGTCCATTCTAATTAACACATCATAAGAGCCTAATGGAAGTACATTTAGGTTTATAGAAGTTTCAAACTGATTCATAAATAAAGTATAGTCTTTCACAAAATTAATTACTTTTCTTTTTGCTATTGTAGCTAGTTGGACCAACCATGAATTTGTAAATTTCTCTACTGGTAATTTATATTTCTCTACTAAACTGGGAGAAACATAACTCAATCTAGCCCATGGGTGAATTAAGATGGAAATGGGTTTTTGGTTCAGCTTACCTTCTACTTCCACCATGGAAGTTTGATAACCAGTCTTCTTGTTTTCCAGCACCACATTGATCCTGGGTATCCCTCTTACTAAGTCACCAAACATCCTGCACTGTATGAATGTTGCCGATGGTCTTCTTTCTGTTAGGACAGACTGATACGTAGTGAGGTCTGTTACAATCCCAAAATTTTATCGGTTATTTACGTTCGTTATTCTTAACGTAATTGTTGTGATTATTAACAGTTTCTTTATTTCTAGGGCCATTAGGGTTTAGCTGTGAGTTACTTTTATTTCCTTGAAAATTTTTATTAGGAAAATTATGTGCATTATTAGGAAAGTTATCTCTTTTTCGGTTCTGCTCATAGCAGAAATTTGCTTTTTGCATAGCCTCTTCAAGGGTTTTAGGGTTATCGTATTCAATTCTGTCATTGATGTGAAACGGTAAACAACTCAGAAACCACTACACCTTGGGTTTCTCATCAACAATGTAAGGCACGTAGCGTAGTAAACTTAAAAATGTATTGTTTAACTCCTTCATATTCATAGTTCCCAACTTCAGATCATAGAACTCTTTAGCTCGCTCTTCATAATCCTGCTCTGACAGAAACTTCTTTTTAAAGTATTTTTTAAAGTTACTCCAGTTAATATTCATTTCCTTTATACCTTTTACTCGTTTTATATCTTGCCACCAGATGTCTGCTTTTCCAATTAAGTTATATATAGCCATTCTAGATTTTAATTGATTGGAGTAATTATAAATTTGGAAGTACTTCTTCATTTTGGACAGCCATGCTTCAGATTCCTCCCCTTTCTCTGTTTCTCCATTGAAATTTGAGGGCTTAATCAAAAAAATTCTCCATAAATTTCCTCATAGGGCTTATATTTCCTTTTTCTAGAATGATAATTATCCTCACTGTTGTCACTGGAATACTGGTGATTCTTCATGTGTGAGTCACCATAAATTTAAGAGGATGAACTACTTTCAATTTTAGAATGTTTGGACTTTTTAATTTTATGTTGGTAGGACGTATTATCAGATCCTATATGTTTATCCTTCTCTTCACTCTAAAAATTTTCTAACAGTATTTGGTTCAGCTCCTCTTGAGCTCTTAGAATTCTTTCATTCTCTTTTTTAACCGTTTCCGTTTCAGTTTTTAATTCCTTAACGCTTTGTGACAGTTTTGAAGAATTACTAGTTATTTCTTCCTTAATAGGTTCTTTTCTAGAATTACTTTGTTCATTAAATAGGGACCCTTAATCTGCATATTCCTTGAGTCCATCCATCTGTGCAATTCTAGTTCAGAAAATTTTTCTGTACCTCAACATTTTAAAAATAATAAATCAGTACGCATGAATTTTATTTATTGTTTGGTCATGTGAGTTGAGCCGCTTCAGGCCTAGTGTTTGAAAGTGTGCTCTGATACCATATGTAACACTCCAAAATTTCATAAAAAATTAAATTTTTTCTTTATGACAATTAATGTTTAAACATTGCCTATCAATGTTAGTTTAACAGGTATTCTAGACTAACTGATAAGAGATCCTAAAGAATTCTTCAATAATTTGAAACACAATTTTTACTGACAACTTCTAAAAAGTGTTACAAAGTCAGTCAAAAAAATAATGAGTTAGGGGAGTAAGGAAAAGAGATTTACTGTTTAACTTCTAGTAAGTATATGGACCTAAAAGTTGTTTTCCTTGTTCACTGAAGGAGCTTCTAGTTGTGCTTGAGTCTTACTTATCTTATTAAAGCTAATGCAGTCAAATGATGTTCTTGTTACAGGTCTTTTATAGGTAAGCCTTTTACTTCCAGTTTGGATTCAAGATTAAAAAAAAATAGTTCGACAACAAAAGTATTGCTAGAGAAATAATCTAGTTTCTATAAATATGCAAAAAGTGTGAAGTACTGTAAAATGATCCAGCTCTTGGTTAATGAAGGTACTGAAATATTTACTTCCTTTTTATATATTTATACCTGTAAACATTATGCTGGTTTAGGGAAAACACTTCTAAGTTCTTTTTATTTTTTTGTTTTGCCATTAAAATTAATGTATAGCATTCTTATATTATCTTAATAATAATTTTCCTTGATACATGTCCTTTATGTAAAGGTATGAGTATTGAAAATACAAAGCAATCTTATGTGCTTATCTTAGCCAATGTGCTATAAATCCAAAGTATTTACTTTATGCCTATAAGATGCATATTCTTAAAAATATTATCCTATTCTAACATGAATACATAACTAATATCATTTGAAATTTTCATTTACATGAAATTTTATCGAAAGTAATTTATGTATTTTGTAATAACACATAATTGTTTTGCAAGGTCGATCGTCATTTTAAACTATAACAAAACAAAAAAGATCTTAAAGCTAGTGGGTTCCACGTGTTATCCAAACAAGGAGAGAGGTTTAAAACCTAAACCCTAAGCGTATAAAAATCATTCTTTAACCTAAAAACTCGCTTTAGTTCATTATTGATTCGCTGTTAGGGAAAATTTGAAGAACTCCCCCAAAATTTATATGTATAATAATTGGGCGAATATCTATGATACATAGGAAAATTTGAAGGCTATTTTATCAATAATATAACATGTACATATAATTTTTTGGCGAATCTCACACCCAATTATATAATCTTGTAAAATCTTGGCAAATCTTCTATTGAATTATAAAATATTGTAAAAAATTGGCAAATCTTTCACCTTATTATAAACCTTGTAAAATATTGGTGAATATTTTACTAAATTATAAAACATTATGAAGACTTGGAGAATTTTCTGATAATGTAAAAACCTCATTTTGTAAGTTTCTGTGGTGAGGTAGATTAATGGAAAAGTTTTCTAGTGAATCCAGAGTAGACATTCAAAAATGGCTATTGCGGATTCTCGGGAAAACTTTTCCATTAATGTATAAACCATATATAATAATCGGAAAAACATATTCATTTAACTTAATATCCTAGAGAAAGAGCAATCAACCACTACTTGTTGAATTAAGATAAGTTTTATTTTATTTGTTTCCTATTCACATAAGATTTCTTCATGCAACTCAATTACGATACAATTTCATCGAACTATGCTTGGCTAAAATCCATGATTTTGGATTCTACTAAGTTCCAAGAAGATAAACCTATGTGTTGTTATTGAAAACACATATAATACCATAAATTAAGTACATGGAAGTCTCAAACTCGTTTACCAATTCAGATGCATCTAAACCCTCAAGCCCTAGTAGTTAAGCTAAAGAAAGGTGATAAAATTAAGAAAAATCCATGTGGCATCTCATAGAAGGGGGTAGAACCTAGAGAGAAAAAGAGTTGCATCACGAAGCTTAGTCTCTGCATTGTAGAAATACAAAAATTAATATTATTGTACATATATACGAAAAAACACTAAACAATAATCTATATTGAAAAAATGTGGGTTTTTCATCCATATAGCCAACTTCCAAATTATATATTGCAATTTTCCAATTATTATTATGTAATCAAAAGTGAGGTGTAGAAAAACCAAACATTGTTAGTCATGCCAAAAAATGGCACCATATTTTGCAAAACTTGCAAATTCAAATATATATGCGAGCTTACTTGGCACACAAAAATTGTTACAAAAAAATTTACTTTAAATTATTACATTTTGATGTATAATAATAATAATCACATAGAGGCCAATAATTGACCCAAATTTGGAATACAAAACTACCCCAATCTGTCTAGACATGCAAGTAAACATATCCATCCATTTATTTTCCTTTACCAAACCTTCAATGAATAAGAGAAAACCAAATGCAAACAACTGCCAACTTTCATACTGCAACAACAAACCAAGATACGGATTGCATTGTAGAAACATATTAAAACATAAACAAAGAAGGATTACAAATAGATAAATATATCATGTCCATCTACTCTGGTTATTGCAGCCTGTATGCGTTGAAGCTAAGAGATTTCCTCTGTGTCGGTTGTTTTATATATTCCTCTGTAAATGATCTCTGCTCAAAATCAAAGTTGAAAGGAGTAAGGCATCTAGGTTCTTCATTGATTCCAGAAAGACTTTCCAAGTAACAGTGGCTCAAGGCCTCTTCAATTGAAAGGAAACATAATATAATAAAAATGAATCATTTGACAAGACAAGAAAAAACTAAAAGCATATAGAACAACTTCAATGTCCAGGTATTTCCCTTCTCCAAGACTTAAAACCATCCTCGAACATTTGAAAAGAATAAAAACTAGCCAATTATAGAAGTTGACCCATATAATACCTATGATACACTTTCTTGGATTGAATACAAGCATTTTTTCAAGTAAATTTACAACATCCTTGTTGAGGTTAGGAAACTTCTAAGCAAAAGGTTGCTTAGGGAGCTGTTAAAATATTAAGTGCATGCTCCACCTACAATATGGTACCTCAATAAATTAGTAAATTTGTTTTTCAGTACATTAAAAAATAGCAACACCAGGATGACGTCTAAAAAATTTCAATACCTTTTGCTTTAGGGAGACTTTGTTAAGTGAGATGATACTTGTCAGCATATTGTAGAATATGAATGTATCATATCGGAAAAGGTAATTGGTTTTGAATGTTGAAATATAATCCAAAATTAGTTGAGTTGATTTCTTGAAGTTTCATGTAGGCATACAGTAAAGGCCTTCATACACCTTCAAGCTGACATACTTCATAGCTTTATCAATACCTTTTGAAATTAATTCAAAGTCCATGGAAAATAACCCAAGCTCAAGTGCATGGAAAACTAAGTCTATCTTCTGGCCTACAACAACTATCTTCCCCTCAGTAAATTTGATTTGCTTCAAAGCCTTTTCCTGTATAGATAAAACCAATAAGGTCGACATATGTTACATTAGGAAAAAAATATGAATAAAACATATTTTGAAATTATAAAATCCTGAAAAATGTACAAGCATCACACAATTATAATATACCTTCTCACCAATGCATATGTAATACAAGGATTTGGCTAGATGTGCCTCTCATACTTCACTTTCAACTAGATTCTCTTATGCATCAATAACCATGCAAACATATAAAATGACGATAAATAATCCACCTTTGACATTAATGCAAATGAAACTAACTAATAAAACTTCTCCCTACAATAATCTTCCTATGAATGATCATTCCTTAAGATAGAGTTACTCTCAACAATGCGAGTAAATATAGATAGATGGGATAATTTATTAATGTCCAACAAACGACCACAACAAAGTAGGTCATAGATTGAAGAAAGAATTGAACCATAGTGTGTTAGACAAATTAATCATCTTGCACAATATGGTAAAAGGGAAATTTAATACAGATGTTTGTTGACTCATCATCATCTATAAAATGACACGTTATGAAACTAGTTACATTAACTAGTAAATATTTGCAGCATAACACAATACTAGATGTGGGAAAACTAACCTATTGAAAGATGAAGCTTAAATATAAAATCGAAATAATAACAAAAGAAAAAATTACAAAACAACATGTAAAGCAATGTGGTCCAATTATTAAAAGGTACCCAATGAGAACCATTATATGAAGGTCTTGACCCACCCCACCACCCCAGCAGAATTGATACTTTCGAGTATTGATGGGGATGAAAAGGGTAAAACTTCTTCTTGATCTAATATTCCTATAAATGATAATTCCTTAAGAAAGTGAGATTTTTCAACAATGGCATTAAAGACATATAGATAAGATAATTTACTAATCCCCAACAAATGACCATAATCATTAGGTCACAAATTGAAGAAGAAAGACCTACAACATAGTTTGTTAGAAAAAATAATCCAATTTTGCAATATTGTAAACATAAAAGTTAGTTGTTGACTGGTCATCATTTATGGAATGCTTCCATACAAAATTAGGTACATTAATCAATAAATCATTTGAACATACCAGATACTCGGTGAGGGAAATATACCCTATTGAAATATAGTTTAAATATAAAATGCCAACCATAACATTGGAAAAAAACAAGGCACCATGAAAAGGTATGTGATCCAATTATGAAGGTTCACATATGAAGAAACCATTTTATGAAAGTTCTCACCTATCCCACAACCCCTACAAAATGGAAACTTTGAATATTAATGTGATTCCAAGGGTAACCCAGGCTAAGCAGGAAACATATGAATTGCAAGTGCTCCAAAAGGAAATATTTTCCTAACCCTTTTAGTTTATATGGGCATAGATTCCAATAATGCAAGAATCTGTACCCTCAATAAAACAACATAAACTATGTATAGCTTTGAAGTTTGTAAAACTGTGCGTACATCCTTAAATAGTTTTATCAAAGTTTAGTAATCATGTTCATTCCACTTCACACATAAATTCTAACTATGTTCTAAAATCGTCAACTAAGAAAATTTCACATGAATCTCCTTACCAAGTTAAACTTACTTCTAAGACAACAAAAAAGGTACAGAAATCCATGTACTAGAATTTGACATTTGTATTGGTATTGAGATCATCCTTCTTTGAAGAAATTACAACATATCAGAAATTACATGGTTCACTATGCGCAATTCATGGATAAATCTGATATCAAACATTCCAACCATAGTGAGCCTGCTTGAGTACAAAAATCTCTTGCTAAAACTCTCACTTTACCTGAATTCAACATATGAATCTCATACTGTCATGCAAGTAGTATGAAAATCTATTATTTGTTCCATTACTCGTCTGAAATGTTTAATTGTCTCGATTAGCTATGACACAAAAAGGTAAATCAAAGGTTATTTAGTAAATACTATGACAAACTAATAATAGATATAAGGGTATATGAAATCATTTATAATAAAAATTAATCTAATTGATGAAAACTCCAGAGAAAACTTCATTGAAAAAAAAATTCCATGATCAAAAAGTGAAACTATGTTTAGAAAGTCAACAAATGATCCCCAAGTTACCTAAATTGGGGAAACATATAGAGTTTCATAATTTGGTACAAGTTCATAACACTCCTAAACTTTCAGTAAAATCAAAGGCAAATGCAAAAAAAGATTGCCTTTTGATAATGCCATTAGTTTTCATAGCTATAACAATGCTGATTAGTTCTAACTTTTGAGTGTTCCTTGATGAACCTACCTAGAGTCTTAGATTTATCAATGGAAACCAACCTTTCTAGTAGAGAAATCAATTCATATCATGACCTACAAGGATATAGTGTGACATCCTCGAATATTTTGGAGCCTCCTATTTTAACACTATCTAATTGATGCCCTGATATTTTTTCAATATAGTAAACTAGAAGAAGCCCTTTCCTCTCAGCAAAGAGAAGGATGAACTAATGCAACTTGGAAATAATTTTGACAAATTTGTTTGTCATGCATATTTATAATCAAATGCCAACACCTAATGTGGGAGAAAACAACTCAATAGAGTCAATTGAAAATGCTTCATTTTCTAAAATAATGGTCACCATACAAACGACTATAGACAAAAGAAGAAGTGGAATCATGCCCCGAATAGAAATTCATGTGAAGGAAAAGGTAATGTTTTCCTTTCTCTATAAACTTCAAAGGTTTCTAATGACATGTGGTACTTGGAATAAGGCTCATTTCAACATATGACATACATAAGAATCTTTTTAAAGAGTTAAGAGAAGACATAATTCATAAGGAGGTTCTGTCAGACATGAATTTTATTAGAACCAATAAAGGCATGGAACACGTCACACAGTGTGGCATACCCTAAATCTAACAATCAATTACAACAACTAATATATAATTCTTCATAGTACTATGTGGGAAGTGATTAGCCTATTTTTTCTAAAAATAAGTAGGTTGTCATTAGAAATAAATAATCAAAAAACAATTAAAAGAACCACACTAATCTTGGCACAAATGAATTTTATTCTCTTAAGCTAATAAAAGAGATCTCAAGTCAAAAGAAAAATGAAAGTAAACTCGAAATATAATACGCTTGTAAGGATTCATTTTAGAACATTATGGACAGTATATTGATTACAAATCATTATATAAAATGAACTAGGTACTAACAAATATGAGACCTAAGACTTACTGCAAGGCACTATGTGAAATAGTGTTAAATGCCACAAATTTGTGACACATCATTGAGCCTGAGCTGATGGCCAAGAAGAGAGTTAAAATGGGTTCACAACATTATTTCAAGAACTTTCGATATAAATACATAACAGAAACCCACTAGCACTAAATCCTAAGCACTAGCAATCTATAACAGTTCACAATAGTAGATATATTTAACCAAGCATACATTACAACTACACTTAATCCCTCTTTAGAGATTAACAGTTTTAGTGATTACCATATCAAGAGAAATCTATGAAAGGAATTAGCTGAAATACACTTTAACAGGTATAGATATCAAATTAGAGGAAAAATAAAAAAATATAGTATAGTGCTTTGAAAAAAGACAACAAGTAAAATAGGTATATTGTCTCAAATTACTTGATAACTGTGTACAACAAAGTTGAACTACTAAACATACTGGTTTGTATAATGGGGTCCAGAACAAAAATCATTGAACAATAATAACTCAAGTAAACTTTGATAGTACAAGGAGTGTCTCTTTTGGACACACTATTGGCATATTGCTTATTTCCTTGTGCAATATGCAAAATGCTAAAAAATGATTTTGGAAGGGTGTTTAAAGCAATGAGAGAAAGGTGTTTGCAAAACCAATGCTCAATATCCTGTAAAACACTAAAATTGTGCATCATTGATAAAGATAGAAGTTGAACTAGGATTCAAAACTTTTTCTATCCATCACTAAAGTTTAATGAACATCGGGATGGACAAAAAGAATTACAAATTAAAGGTAAACCAGATTTAGAATAAATATTTTTAACCTTGACATTCATAGGACCAAATATATCCCATATTACTCACACATCACTTGTCATAGGTCGAAATACAATCATTTGAAACAAACATATTCTTATCAAATGAAATAGGCATTCTAAAACTCAACCAGGTAATTGACTTAGTAAAATAGACAAGAAATGAAATAAAGGAAGCATCACAAACCTCAATCTTGTGGAAAGGAACATATAATGTTTGGGAAAGCACAACACCCATTTTTTATGGTACATCTACCTGTAAAACAAGAATATAACTTGGGAACAATTCCTAGAACCAAACCTTACAGACAAATCTTTATATAGAAACAAAATGTAAGAATCAAACATAGATTGTAGAGTCAAAAAAGAATCCCATAAGTCTGAGACAAGTTCTGCTAACACAACCAAGAAAATATGAGAACTAAGACAAATTGTTATAATATTTTTATAAGCACCTACTATGCTCGCAGACTCCAATACTGGTCATACATGTTATCAATCTTTTCGTTTATAGGAAAAATATGCAAATAAGGTCAATCACATATCTCATGCAAATGAAAAGTGGGCCTTGTAAGAATCAAACACAGATTGCAAAGTAAAAAAAGAAGCCCCCAAGTATGACCTTGTAAATTTTGTGGTAGAATACCTAAAGTAGTCGTAACTCAACATTTGGGTTGGATAGCTCCACCTTCAAGAACAAAAAAAGGGAAGTGTATTACTAATGAAATCAATAAAATTTCCATTACTCCATGTCATGACCTTAATAAAAATGTACCATTCAGTCAAGAAAATCACTTATTAAGCATGGGAAACTTTTTCTACCTTATTTTAATGCTTGAATTAGGAAGTCTCATCAAAATTGTAAGGTGATTACTAATGTCCCTGGAGGATCACGTTCAAGATTCGAGGTAGAGGCAAGGGCTAGAGCCTATAGGATGGGGGAACATGGTGTTATTGATGAATAGGATCCCAATACAGAAAATAAATTGATGATATATAGTTATTTGTTGAAGCATGATTTTTTTTGGAAACTACAATTTTTCATTTTGATTTTGTATTTTCAATTTTGATTCAGAATTTCAGATATGTATCTTGGTTCCATTTTGATCTATTCACCCTTACATGGTATATACATGAGAAAAAAAATTCCCTAAAAGTTTTTAATATTCTATGTATTATTTAAAAAAACCAAGACATTGAAGCAGATAATCCCCAAGTGTCAGCAAAACCTCCTTAAAAACAGAGTAAACCATAGTAAAAAAACCACTATACTAAATCCTCTTTATATAGAGAAAATATAATATAGTTTGTTAGTGTTCAACAAAAGATGACAAAGGTAGGTGACAGGTCAATGGAACTGAAAAAGTACATCCAGCAAAGAAAAATACAATGTGGGGTTGCGAAAGATATCATATCCTAAAATAAAAGAAGAAAATGTACAACTTAACATATTGGACTTATATTCAAAAAACTTCATAATTTATTTCCATCCATGTTTGCTCATAAATAATGCATATTTTTTCCATCATTTAGATAAGATAAGGTAATGTTATCAATTTCCAAAAAATGACCACTAAAGTAGTTCAATGGGATTGTTGGGTACAATAATGTCATTACAAAGAAGAAGCGTCAAAATAGCTCCTATGAAAATCAAGCAAAACACATAAAATGAAGTTTTAATCTAGGTTAAAGTCTAAGAGACCCTAGACTCTAATAGAAGGATGCCACTTTGGGAGAGAACAACGGGGGATGGATCTGGGAACTAAAATACAAAATATAATGTAGGTAAGTCAAGTTTTGTTAGATCCATCTCTCCTAAAAGTTGGGGTGAAATGGGGAAAAATAAGTATAGAAATTTTCCTAGAAGAAGATCTAGAGGAGGACCTAGATTTCGCTATAAGTTGCACTTTGGAATATGTCACACACAATTTTGTCCTCGATGATCTCGTATGTCTGCTGGTATGGAATCTATAATGGAAATTCCAACTAAGTACCTAGAATGTAGGGATGGCCCCAAATTAAGTGGTAAGGGATTTTCCTCATGTGGTATACCTAGGTCTCTAATAATAGGATGCTTCCAAGGCAAGTAATATCCAAAAATAACAAAAAACATGAACTAAAGTTCAACTTAATTTAACTAGAGTTTATTGAATTGTGATTGGAGTTAATTAAAGCTAAATACATGATAAAACTAGAAAGTTTCCCCAAATAGGGCACTCTAGTCTCTAGGCAAAAAATGGGTTACTACAATACATATTTAGAGTTATTGCAATGGCGGTCCCTCCTTAAATTGCTTTACCCCAAATCCATTGTAGTGATGGATGGCACAAACAATAAGGAAAACATATATCTAGACTCAAAGGAACAAATCAAAGGTATGACAATATGCATGTTGTTATATTGTCATGGAAGGAAATCGATAAGGCAACATAGTCTAATCACTTGAACCAATAACTACTTTTGAGTTGACTACTTTCATTGTTGAAGGTCCAACTTGGAAAATAAAAGGGTCCAACTAGCGCAAAAGACACCAATGCATATGAATCAATGACAAAACCCTTGCAATTGGTTTCCCATGCTCCCATTGTTAGTTAAACTGATGGGAAGTCAAGGACCCTTACTTGAACTTGTATATCATCTCTCATCAATAGAATTTTAATTATACCAGCATAACTCCATCTTAACCTCAGAGCTATAAATAATAAATCAATGAGAGGATTGAAAAAAATTAGTATAAACCTCTAGTTTTGTTGTTAAGATGGATCTATGCTAGTTTATTTATTGATTCATTTATTAGGACAATTTCCCCCTTTTTTGACTTTGGAGGTTGGTTGTCAAATATTTTCCCATTTTAGTTTAGCCACCTATATTGTACACATATCGCATCCACCTTGGGTTGTAAGAGCACCCACTTCTCTTTACACAAACACCACATGTCAATTGAATTCTACCATCAAATTACTAAGAAGCACCCTAAACTAATCTGGAAAGGTGTTCCAACAATTGTTTCCAGAACTAAATTCCTCCAATTTGACTTTAGAAAAAAATGATGTCATTTTCATAACAAAAAGAATACATTCATGCATTCCAAAGGCCGAGGATTAAGAACATAACTTCATTGCAATAAATTGAAATGTTTTCACCCATATACTTTATAGGGCCTTTTCACAAAGTCGATCTATAAAATCAAGTGTAGTGTTAAACATTCCCAGCCTTGTTATCCCACAAATGTAGTTGCACAAGATCTAGCTTCTCCACTCTTAAGAGAAAGATTGCAGGGATTGTCTGATTATTTTCTCTATAGGAGAAGAAACAATGCCTTAGAAGATATTGGTATCTATTTTGTGAACATATGGGTTCATATAATCCCTTTTCTCAGGATATCTTCACCTAGTCCATCAATATTTTTTATTTCAAATGTATAAATAAATCTTGAAAGCAAAGTTATCAAAAGATCACAAACACAACAAGCCAATTCATTGAGAATATATATTCTCAAAAGATAGGGAACTTCAAACAAATTCCTTAAAAAGTGGATCTCATGGACAATATGCCACTACAGTGAGGATCTCATGGATATATGTGCTATAAATGGTCCATTAATTGTAACTAAAATAATGGAAAATTTTCATACAAATTTGTGGTAGAAACATACTAAACCCAAAATTCAACCCAACTTACAATGGCTCATAGGAAATGGACATTTTTAATGACTTGAAACTTCACAAATTCAATATGAATGCCCTTTACAAAGATAATACGACTAAGGTATTCTAGGGAAGTCTTGGAACATTTGCACTTTGATTCATATGCTTAGAAGAGGTTTGAATCCATATTTGAGCAGCTATGGAAATATACCCAACAATACACATTAACAAATAAGGCTTAACTATGATTGGAATTCTCAGTAAGCCCTTTATGGCACAGATAATAATGCAATGTATCAAAGAGTTGGTCCAAGGAATATGGACACACTAGCTTCCCCATTCATTCCTCCAAATCATAGTTTAACAAATCACTTGAAAACCAATGAATTTGGGCTCCTCTTGAGTATGCATCACATGTTGTTGTGGCATCCCACCAAAACTCCAGGACTGTATAGCACACTATTTTTCAACCCTGGGACCTATTGTATTGTTGTTCTTAAGATGATTTTCAATAATGACTTGAAGGATTTGAAAATGATCAAGAAACTTGTCATGTCTATTAACTTGCATGATAATTATTTGGATGTCAAAGCTTGGATCGCTATATATGTGATTGTTATTTATTCTCTTAAGTGAAAAAATGTATCATGTCAATAAAACTAGTGTAAAATCTGTGCGATGGTGATAATTTGATAGAGGTGGAAGAGATTGACTAAAAAACCACAAATTATGAATGGATTCCAAAAAGGAAAAAGAAAAAATACAAGGCAAATTAGAAGAATCACTATTCCATATAATTTTCATTGTACATACCCTACCTTGACTATATAGTTCTGAAGTTTGCTCCCCCCATACCCTCTTGTCACTGTATGAAATATTTATAGGTGTTTTTCTCGTAAAAGTATTTTCAATATTTCCCATTGCTCTTTCAAACCCTCACGAAGGTTTACTTTTCCAGTTAATCTATGTTCCTTTATCATCCCACTTAGAGATATCTAATAATGAATGAAGCTGATTTTTTGTCATCCAGTTGTGCAAGGGTATCCGTTCTAGTTTATTTCGTAAAACCCTTCCTAAAATTTTATCATCCCATAGTTTAATGGAGTGTGCATTTACCAACATCCAACTAAAATGAGTTTTTATAATGCTTAAAGAAAAACTAGGCTTTAGAATGCCGTGTTTTCTTCATAGTACCTGACTCGTGAATATAGGATCATTTCCAGCCTATAGTTGAAGCCCTAATAGAAATATTTATGGCAGCCAATAGTGAAATCAAAGGTTAATTTGTGGTAAATTTATGGTCACCTGTGCACAGCATGGAACCTCTAGCCTCGTCTCTCTTCTCCAAGCTGTTTGCAGCCCTATTTTATGACCTCCTAGACATCAGTAAGAATAATTACTCCAATTCTGTGTAGGACCTGTGACTATAAACAGTAGTAAACCCCCAAATATGGGAAAGTTTGTGGATAGAAACAGTGATAAGATGGCCTCATCTATAATTTAGGTGAATCTGGGCATATTTCAACCCCTTAATAGTGATAAAAAACACTGAATCTCCAAATCTATGGATGACTTAGTCATCAAATGATCAAACAGCCACAAAACAAAGGTCTAGACTTTGGCCTAATTATAGCCCTCAATCAGAATCCCAAACAGTCATGGAGAGGTATTTTATGGGTGAAACAACAGCAACTCAACATCGCCATCATATCAGGGAACTTTAGACAATTTTGAGTGGAAACAACGGTCAAAAGTCATATCACAGCCCCAAAATGATAAGCCACAACCACCTACAGCGATTTTGGGCATGAATTTAGCCTAAAAGACAAATCTTGGATAATTTCAGACCCTAAAAACCTAGGTTGAGCCAATTCTAAGAAATTTTGGGCACATTGAAACCCTATAAAATTAATTAACAACCACAAAAGAGGGAAGATATTCATTGTTGACCAGATTCTGAACATTTTTGGTGAGTTTTCACATAGCAGCAGTTAAAGAACAGTCTTAAAAAAAATTCCAAACCTGTGCACAAGAGCAATAGCAGCCACAACAGCCCTAAAAATTAATTAAATCCGCCTCACCTTATCCTCCTTTGCATTCAAGCTGTGCATTATGGCTCTCTGCTCTGGTTTTGGTAATGCAAGTGGGATTGTGTTCAATGTTGTGTACTAGGGTGTTGATGTAGCTGTTGTGAGAGACCGAGAGTTAAAGACCCAACCTCAGATTTCCAATCAGGAGGGATAAATTGATAAGTTTATAGTGGTTGGCTCTCTACTTTCAAACCCATGGAAAATTCCTGTTGGAAGTTTTAGATTGTTGGTTTAGTTCAGATTGTAGGAGAGCAGTCTACACTACTCACCCTCCCTCCTTTCTGTAAACTACTCTGTATTTTTTAAGCCTGGGAAATGCTAAGCATGCTCATTCAAACAGACTAAGAAAGAGATGGTTCATTCTCTGAACTGAGAATGGATAGGGGAGAAGCACTCAGTGAAATTATGAACATTAAGAAGATGTTGAAGAGGATGAATTCCCAGATGGAAGGAATGAAACAGTCCATTGACCATATGAACAACCATATGGAGCAACATAACAAGAAGTGTGATGGGCTTGAAACCAAAGTTAGGGCACAGGGGAAAAGATACAGCAGCTTTTCAATGAAAGATAAATGCATTTCAATATGATCTCAAGTTTCACCCTAGGCAACCAGTCTTATGTTGGGCATTGCACGGTCATAAAATAAATCTAAGAAGATATAGTCCAACAGACTACTATGGGAATATTTGAAGGTCCAAGCTCCCAGGTTCAGGCTCAGGCTCAAAATGACCAGTACATGGATGAAAACCATAGTGGCCATGTTTTCTCATAAATATGTAATGATTATATGTTTTTCAGATGCATATTATTACTAGGGAAATTTGTTAAGCGGTATAGCCATATGAACTTTCTAAAATTTTTGTATGCACTATGGGCCTATAAGTCTAAAGGTTTTTTGGAAGAATCTATTGAACTCTGGGCATACAATTTTATTTTTGAAATTATTGTTTCCCAAAAGATGATAAATACCTTTCATTGTTTCATAACATCAAAAAAAGTGATGTTTTTATTTATCGCCTCTAGGACTGCAACCTTACCCTATAATGATGATGTGAGATGGATGTTATTGGTCAGATGTATAAAGTGTGAAAGCTTGAAGGTATACTAAGTAAACAGTTCATGTAAACCTTTAGAGAAAAAAACCCTAACTTGGTTGAAGTTGTCAAATAATGGCAGGATGAAGAGAATACTTTCACAGAAAAGGAAAATCAGATATACCTAGTGCAATACTTCAAATTTATGCATCGATTGTTAGCTACCATGATTATTAGATTCCATTAGCTCACCACTTAGCTGAAATATGACAAGTATTCAATTCGGTGCATATCCTATAGTTCAATATCCCAAACACTGTGAGAGTGATAAAAGATTACCGAGGAGCAGGGATAATTTTAGGGGCGAATTTTATCCCAGTGGGCTATTTTTCCATGTTTTTCTCCCAAAAAACATTCGCCATTTTACATTTTTTGAAGCCGTGTTTGGCCCAATTTTGATGGGGTAAAATTTTTTCACACTAAAAATCACCAAATTATTATATAAATGATATAAAATCCTTGGAAAAAAAATATTTTTTGAAAAGAATTTCCAATCATTTTATAGTTAGAATTTTAAGAATTGGTAATATTCGCCAACATTTATACACTTTTAAATAAGTATGGTTCCTTAAAATCATCCCTGCCGAGGAGTGAAAAAAAGGCTTTTACATGCCTACCTTTTTATTGATTAAGTTTGTTTTATGAATTTATTTCCTCTAATGGGTTGGGACTAGAACCCTAGTATGCTCCTTGTACATGTGTATTGTAGTGAATTGTGGGCTTCAATTTTCAGGAAGCACTTCAATGCAATACATGACGTTTTCATGGACCCTATATACTCCATGGTGTTATTTCACATGATGAGATATCCCAGGGAGTGAACATTGTTCCTCAGCATGATGATGGAAATAATAGCGATGACCCCTTCCTCCAAGAATTCAAAGACTTCATTGAGAGATTTCTAGATTTAAACATGTAAAGGAGAGACATGGATAGGCTGCTTGTATGACCAATAGAAGAATTACTGGGAGTATGAGTAATAAGAAACATAAGAAACATAATATTGAGCATAAGAAACAAAATGTTGAGCCTGAAAAACATAGTGTTGCCCCTAAAATATAGAATGTGGAGCCTAAAAAACAAACTGATGAGCTTAAAAAACAGAATGTTGAGCCAACAAGGACAGGACATAGTAATTTTCAAGATAATGAACTAGCACGGATAGGGCATAGTAATGTTTGAGATAATGAACCTTCATCTCCTTGGCCCAAGAAGCTTAGAACCAAATTTGATGGTTTTATGAATGTTATTGGTCGGATGCCCAACCTTACCTCTAATAGCCTCTATTTCCTCATACTTTGATCGTTGTCCTTGCCAATGAATTCCCCCCCTTATATTAACCATTAAACTGCAAGTTAAGCCCAATTTATTATATAAATGTATTATGCATTGAAATATATATGAACTACCTTCTTGGCAGACCATCTGATTCTTCATATGCAGGATTGGGAGTTAGACAATTGAAAACGATGATGTACCTATTTTTTGCTAGCTAATTGAGCTATGATACTTCTGAGGCCTCAACCAATCCATCCAACATATTCGATGGTGTGGATATCATAGAGATACAAGGGAGACCATTGTTTAGTTAACCGAAATATATTGGGAGATAATGGTTGGCTTGTTCGTGGATTTGATGAGGGTTCCATTAAAATCTGAAAAGTAAGAGCTAGAAGGGTTTCACATAAAATCTGAAAAGGAAGAGCTATAAGGGTTGTACTTGTTACTAATCTCTGTAATGCACTGTGTAGAGACCAGACCAGGATTCAAAATCTTGAAGCAGAGTCACAGTGTGCACTGTGCAAAGTCCAGAAACAGAAGCTTGAAGTAGAGTGGCAGAGTCCAGACCCGCATCATGTAGGGAGTTTTCCCAAATTTGGGGCTGCAATGGTCAAAATTGTAGTGATTGAAGGTAAAAATCACTCCTTTAAGCAGATTTTAGGAAAAATCAACCAATATCTAGAAACAATTTCTCCTAAGATCCATAAATTGATGACGAACCCGTAGTTTTTTCCTCCATCACCCAAAATCAATGGAGAACTACTAGTTTTTTTCTCCATCACACAGAAAATCAGGGCAAACCAACAGGAAGTTTTCTCCATCACCGAAAATCAAGGCAAACCAGGAATGCTTGTTCTCCATTACCCAAAAATCTGGGCGAGCACGCGATTTTGGGTTTCTTCCACATGGGCGAAATTTGGTTTTGGGTTTTTACCATTATTGGCTAATGTATTTAATATAGTTAGGGCTTTTATAAAAAATGGGCTAATATATTAAAATTAAAAAAACCTTTGCTATGTTGAAAAATCGGCCACAACTTTTTGGTGACCCCTCTAATTTCGCCCATGGGATATAATTCACCCCTAAAATTTTCCCTGTTCGCTGTGTTTAGGTAGAGGGGAGGGTTGAGCCGATAGGCTCACGGCGTTCTCGATCTCCGTAGAAAAAGTTGTGGATAATCCTGGAAGAGGTGTTTATAAGTATGCAACAGTATATCTTTTTCCATCGTGGCCTCTGTCGTGGTGTTGTGGGTTCTATCCTTCACTTCTCGCCGAAGTTTGAGAACCGAGGGTCATTTTGTTTACATTGTTTGAAACGCAGTTTCCTCTAAAGATCTAAGTGCTACCCGAGATTGGTTTCTAAAAGAATAATAAAGGAAGTGAGCTCATAAACTACGAGGTAATATTTATTTTTCTCACCCTGGCATTCAATATTTTACATAGAAGAAAAATTTATAAAGTCAACTAGTATATTGATATCATATTGTTACTATTTGTTTTAATGTAGCCGTAGGAGGAGTCTCACCGAATCACACCTAAGGTGGTAGCATTTACTTGAGATCACTACAAGATTTGAACTACTAAAAACTGCACATGTTGACTCGCGTTAGACACCATGAGGTTTTTCCTTCAGTGAATATTTGTATGGTTAAAAATGGCGAGAATGTGTGAAATACTTACTGCGTTGATGGTGAGTTCCACGGCCATCACTAAAGTTTTGTCGCTTTGATTTTAGGAACCCGTACGGCTTAGTATTATTAAAAAATATTTTTAATGGATATAATAGGCTTTTGAAAACTTGTATAATTTTAATTAATCTTTATTTTCGAAAGTGATAAGCACTTCGGTCCTATGCTTTGTTAAAAACAAAATACATGGCTTGAGTTTTGTTTGTATTTCGATTCCATAACTCGAAATGATGATAATATAACTTAAGTATTTTCTTTTGGTTTAACACAGTCATTGTGTGAGAAGGATATTATTTATAGAACTCTGTTATAAAAGAAAATACCATAAGTTTCTCTTTTTTTTTTGTTTTACTTAGGTTTTTTTGTTTTTCTTTTCTTTTTTAAAGGAAAACCTATTTGTTATTACAATAGTTTGTTAAGCTTCTTTGTATTTAAATTTTATAAATAAATTATGTTTATAATAGTCTTACTATCAGAGTTTACGGCTTCTATATAATCCTCTAATTGCTATTTGGGTTATTCTTTCGTGATTCAAAAGTATAGAGTGCGGTTTTTGTAAAGAAAATCTTTTAGGGTTCTAAAACGAATTAATTTTATAAATTAATTGTTTTTAGAAGAGAGAGTAAAAATAACTAGGTTCCATTAATTAGTTTTTATAATTTTCTTCCTTAAGTAAACCTTTATGCTGTAAAAATAATAATACACTAAAATTTTTACCTAGGGTTGTGAAAAGAATAGTGCGGTAAAACAAAGAAAAAGCTCTTGAGTCTTAGCCAAAACTGGGTAGCTCCAGCCGACACATGTTTTCTTATTAAATTTTTTATTTGAATAATCGGTATTATGTATGGTTTATGTTTACTTTCTTGAATATCAAAAGTAATATAATATTACATAAAGGAAAATTTATATTTCTAAATCCTCTTTAATTAAAAGACTTCTTCTTCGATACACTTTTTTGTGTAAGGTTATTTCTTCTTTACAAGTATCATCCAGATATATGAATAAAGCCTTTAGATGGTTTTAACCCTACAATATTTCCTCTATATAGGTTTGTATGACCTTATTTCTATTTTAGGCTTTAAAAAATGAAATAAAGAATTAATTTTTCTTACAAGATGTAATAATTAAATTATATTACAGTAATTTTGATATTTTTAATATATAAATGCATCCTACAAACAACAAGATGATTAATAATCTAAACCACTAAACTAACTGTAAATAATATCAGATTAGAGTAGACTCCAAACTATTTATTTTCTGAATAGATCATACTTATTTTGTTTTGAATTATACCTGCTGTACTAAAGTACTTTATCTTCGGATAAGTGGAAAAACACAGTATGGGAATTTATCCACAAAATAAAATTATTTTAACCTAGATCATTCATTCAGATATACATTAACCAGAAATTTTTGCTTGGAAATAAAATAGATTTACAGTCTAAAATTTCAGAAAAACAATTTATCCAATGATAACCGTAATTCTAACCATACATTCGTTCATCTCAGTATTTTTACTTGCATAATTTAAATAAAATAACACTTAGAAGTTGATAAATTATAGAGGAGACAACAACCTAAGGATCTTGTTCCACCCAACCAATTCCTGAAGGTAGCTTAGCTGCTAATCTTAGGACCCCTGAGCTTGTCCACTGGTCCACTGGTTGAAAGCATTGGGTGAGAGGATGGGTTATTAAACCCCTTCAACCTCCACAGAAGTATCCAACAGTAATACTTCTGACTCTCTGTAGTAGAGAACTCAGCAATTCAGTTGCACTAGTTTTGTAAATCAGCCTTTACATTCAACACTTCTTCCTTTCCCCTCCATCGAATATCTTGTGCACAAATTTTACAAGTAAAAGATTGAACAACCACCTACGGAATTCGATGGGTAATTATAAGCATGACTAGGTCTTTTGGTTAGTTATTCATTCAATTAGCCACCTGCTCTTGTTCCACTTTCTTGGGGAACATGACCATAAAATAAGGAAGTTGCCTCCTACAACAATTAGAAGTGGTTTAAGGATGCTGCCAAGTGTCAATCTGCTCTCACCCCAGTTTATTCCACCTAGTGACCAGTAAACACTCATTTCAAAACCTCCTTAAGTTGTTGTCTCATCTTTTATTTATTAATTAATAAAATATTTAGCCTAATTAATTACAATCATCCTTGACCCCACTTGGTCATTAATCACAAACTTTACAATAAAATTAAAATATAATGTCTTCTGAAACATAAAATGTTTTTACAAATTTGGGGTATGTGACATACACACCCCATTAACTATAGCATAATCCTCGATGTTATTTTATTCATCGTCCTCAGAGCTGCCCTGGAACAGAATTGGATATGTTGCCCGCATATGACTCTCCAATTCCTAGGTTGCTTCTTCTGGACTAAGGTGCTTCCATTGCACCTTCACCTGCCCAATGGTGAGATTCTGAAGCAAGATCTCCCTCTTGTCAAGGATACAATCCGGTTCCACCAAAAAATCTCCTTCGGGTTCCACCTACACATCATTCCAATTTATAACACGAGTAGCATCATGTACATATCTTTTTAAAACAAAGATATGAAAAACATTATGAACTTTTAGATTTGGTGGTAAATCTAGTTGGTATGCCACCTGTCCAATTCTGGACAATATTTCGAAAGGCCCACAGTACCTGGGTGCCAACTTAGCACAACTTCCTAACTTTAAAGAACTCTTTTTACGTTTTACTTTTATAAAAACCTGTTTGCCCACCTGGAACTCTTTCTGAGTTCGTTTAAGATTTTCTTAACTCTTCTGTTGGTCTTGTGCAACCTTCAAATTACCTTGTACCTGCTTAACAATTAATTCCATCTCGTTTAATAGCTCAGGTCATAGTACTAACCTATCAATTGGGTTACTCCATGAGATGGGAGTATTGCATTTTCTTCCATATAGAATTTCAAATGGGCTGTATTTCGCTGAAGCTTGGTAGTGGTTGTTATATGCAAGCTCAACCAAGTGTAAGTTGTCCTCCCACTTACTTGGATATTCTCTAACATACATCCTTAGCATATCTTCCAATATTTGATTTACTCTTTCATTCTGTCCATCCATCTGCGAATGAAAAGATGTACTAAAATTTAAAGTAGTATTCAAATCTTTAAATAACAATTTCCATAAATTCCCCGTAAACTTAAGGTCTCTGCTAGATATTATAACTTTCGGTATCCCATGTAAATGAAATATTTGTTTCATAAATATTTCAGAAATTTTAGCAGCCTTGTGAGTAGTCTTTACTGGTTTAAAATGGGCTTCTTTACTGAGTTTGTGAACGACTACCATTATCAAATCATTCTAATTCTGATTTCTAGGTAAACCAGTAATAAAATCAAGGCTAACTGTTTCCCATTTCCAGCTAGGGATTAGTAACAGCTATAACAAACCAACTGGATGCTAATGTTCAGTCTTAACCTCTTGACATTCAAAACACCTACAATATATTATTCCAACTCAGTTTTAATATTGATCCAAAAATAATCTTTCCGCAACATGGTTATTGTCTTTTGATAGCCAGGGTGTCCTGAGTAGGGAGTCTTATGTATTTCATTTAAACTCAACAGCTTAATTTTAGGTACATTAGGTATATACAGCCTGTCTTTATAAAGTATTAATCCTTTTTCATTTATACTGTAACCTGTACTTAAACTTTTAGTTACATTTTCTGCCGCTTTAGCTTGTAATTTCTGATAATTTTCATCAAATTTTACTCCTTCTTCAAGCCGATTTTCTAAATCTGTTTTTTAAGTACTGATTGCTGCCACAAAACTCAATCTTGCATTCCTACTCAAAACATCAACTACTTTCTTTTCTTTTCCCTTGATATGTTGGATCTCGAAATCATACTCGCTAAGGAAAGATAGCCACCTAGCTTTCCTTGTGTTTAAATTTGGTTGATCCAATAGATACTTTAAACCCTTATTATCTGTCATTAACATAAATTTTCTTCCAATCAAGTGATGGCAGCACATATTTAAAGCATGTATCACGACATCCAACTCTAAATCGTAAGTAGCGTAATTTTTTTCATGAATTGTAAGTTTCCTAGATTCATATACTATTATGTGTCCTTCTTGAGTTAAGACCCCACCAAGACCATCAGTGCATACAACAAAGTCTTTGTTAGGGTCAACAATTCTTAAAATCGGTGCCGTAGTTAATAATGCTTTTAATTTCTTAAAACTTTTTTCACATTTTTTATTCCATTCAAATTTCTTTCCTTTCTTCTGTAAAGAATTTATGGGATTTGCAATTCTTGAGAATCCCTCAATGAATCTTTAATAGTAATGAATCCCCATGAATAACCGCACATCTGTCACATCCTTTGGGACCGGCCATTTTTCAATTGCCTTTATCTTGTCAGGATCAACTGAGACCCCATATTTAGTTATTACGTGACCCAAGTATTGTATTTTATCTTTAAATAATTCGCACTTACTGAACTTAACATAAATATGATGTTCTCTTAACACTTGTAAAACAATGTTTAAGTGTTCCTTGTGCTCTTTTTTAGTCTTAGATTAAATTAAAATATCATCAATACATACAACAACAAATTTATCGAGATATTTATGTAATACATTATTCATTAAACACATGAAGACAGCTGGGGCATTAGTGAGCCCAAATGACATGACAACAAACTCATAATGACCATATCTAGTCCTAAAAGTTGTTTTAAAAATATCTTCATCTTTGATCTGGACTTGATGATAACCAGATCTTAAATCAATCTTTGAAAATATTGTTTCTCTGTGTAGCTGATCAAACAGATCATCTATGCGGGGAAGCGGGTATCTATTCTTAATGGTCATTTTATTTAGCTGACGGTAATCAATAAATAAGCGTAGAGTACCGTCCTTCTTTTTAACGAAAATGACAGGTGCTCCCCAAGGAGACATGCTTGGTCTTATATAATTTTTATAAATAAGTTCCTTTAATTGTGATTTTACTTCTTTAAGCTCCAAGATATTCATCTGGTAAGGATATTTTGAGTTAGGCGCTACACTGGGTACCAACTCAAAAGTGAAATCTAGTTCTCTTTTTGGAAATATTCTCAGAATTTCCTCTGAAAATGCATCTGAATACCCCCTTGGATTGGAATATCTTCTAATTTTAATTTATCTTCGTTATTAATGTTCTTCATCAGTTACTGTTACAGAAAAATCTTTACATCCTTTTCGAATAACCCTCTTTAGTTGCAAGGAAGAAATCTGTCTGATTGTTGTTTTCCTAGGTATTCTTGTTACTGTTAGTGTTTCCCCTTCATTATTTATACATGTAAAGGTTTTATCAAAATAGTTCAATACTACTATATGTTGTTCTAACCATTCTATTCCTATTAACACATCATAAGAGCCTAACAGAAGTACATTTAGCTTTACCGAAGTTTCAAACTGATTCATAAATAAGTACAGTCTTTCACAAAATTAATTACTTTTCTTTTTGCTCTTGTAGCTAGTTGAACCAACCATGAATTTGTAAATTTCTCTACTCATAATTTACATTTCTATACTAAACTGGGAGAAACATAACTCAGGCTAGCCCCTGGGTCAATTAAGATGGAAATGGGTTTTTGGTTTTGCTTACCTTCTACTTCCACCATGGAAGTTTGATAATCATCTTCCCTATTTTTTAGCGCCCCATTGATCCTGGGCATCCCTCTTGCTAAGTCACCAACCATCCTCTCTTCCTGCACTGTATGAATGTTGTTGATGCTCTTCTTTCTGTTAGGACATACTGATGCATAGTGAGCCCCGTTATAATCCCAACATTTTATCGGTTCTTTACGTTCGTTATTCTTAACGTAATTACTGTGATTATTAGCAGTTTCTTTATTTCTAGGGCCATTAGGGTTTGGATGTGAGTTACTTTTATTTCCTTGAAAATTTTTATTAGGAAAATTATGTTCATTATTATTCCCAAAATTTCGATTAGGTGTGAAACCCTTCTTTTTATGTTCAAATTATTAGACCTCTTGACTTTCCAGTTTGGCAAGTTTTCCCTTTTTCGGTTCTACTCATAGCAGAAATTTGCTTTTTGGATAGCCTCTTCAAGGGTTTTATGGTTATCGTATTCAATTTTTTCTTTAATGTGAAAAGGTAAATAGCTCAGAAACCATTGTACCTTGGGTCTCTCATCAACAATGTAAGGCATGTAGTGTAGTAAACTTAAAAGTTTATTGTTTAACTCCTTCATATTCATAGTTCCAATCTTCAGATCTTCATATCATAGTTCCCTTTAACTTAAAAGTTTATTGTTTAACTGTTTAACTCCTTCATAATACTGCTCTGATAGAAACTTCTTTTTAAAGTATTTTTTAAAGGTACTCCAGTTAATATTCTTTCCCTTTATACCTTTTACTCGTTTTATATCCTGCCACCAGATGCGTGCTTTTCCAATTAAGTTATATATAGCCATTTTAGCTTTTAACTGACATTAGAGGAATTTTGGGGTCTAAAATGGGCCTCCTAAGGAAAATAATAAAATAATATAGATTAATTTTGGAGGAAGAAAGAAAAAAAACTACTTTTTGTGTTCGTATTTTCGGCATATCTCCCTGTGTTTTTACTCAAATTTTAATCGAGAGAGCTCGTTGGATGCAGAATTTGATTCTGCATCCAACGAATACCCACACTGCATACTTTTGACGGACCCTGCTACCCCAAAAACAAGAAATACATGAAAAAACGTGATGATGATGTCATCATCACATTTTTTCAGGTATTTCTTGTTTTTGGGGTAGCGAGGTCCATCAAAAGTATGCAGTGTGGGTACTTGTTGGATGTGNTATTGAAATTCTATTGGTTCTTGAATTCCAACTCACAAAAACTTATTTTGGCACGTTTTCTTATAAGGCCCATTTTAGACCCCAAATTTTCTCTAATGTTGGAGTAATTATAAATTTGGAAGTACTTCTTCATTCCAGACAACCATGCTTCGGCTTCCTCACCTTTCTCTATTTTGCCATTGAATTTGGGGGATTAATCTTTTTAAATTCTCTATGAATTTCCTCATAGGGCTTATATTTCCTTTTTCTAGAAAGATAATTATCCTCATTGTTGTCTCTAGAATACTGATGATTCTTCCTATGTGAGTCATCATAAATTTAAGAGGATGAACTACTTTCAATTTTAGAATTTTTTGAATTTTTACATTTATTTTGGTAGGATGTATTATCAGATCCTATCTGTTTATCCTTCCCTTCACTCTGAAATTTTTCTAACAGTATTTGGTTCAACTCCTCTTGAGCTCTTAGAATTCTTTCATTCTCTTTTTTAACCATTTCCATTTCAGTTTTTAATTCCTTAAGGGTTTGTGATAGTTCTGATTAATTATTAGTTATTTCTTCCTTAAAAAGTTATTTTCTAGAATTATTTTGTTAGTTAAATGGGGACCCTTCATCTGCATATTCCTCGAGTCCTTCCATCCCTGCAATTCTAGTTCAAAAAATATTTTTGTATCACAACATTTTAAAAATAATAAATCAGTATACATGAATTTTATTTACTGTTTGGTCACGTGAGTTGAGCTGCTTTAGGCTTAGTGTCTAAACGTGTGCTCTGATACCATATGTAACCCTCCAAAATTTCATAAAAATTAAAATTTTTCTTTATGAAAATTAATGTTTAAACATCGTCTATCGATGTTAGTTTAACATCTAACATTTAAGTATTCTAGAATAACTAATAAGAGATCCTAAAGAATTCTTCAATAATTTGAAACATAGTTGTTACCGACAACTTCTAAAAAGTGTTACAAAGTCAGTCAAAAAAATAATCAGTTAGGGGAGTAAGGAAAATAGATTTATTGTTTATCTTCTAGTAAGTATATGGACCTAAAAGTTGTTTTCTTTTTTTACTGAAGGGGCTTCTAGTTGTGCCTGAGTCTTACTTAGCTTATTAAAGCTAATGCAGTCATATGATGTTATCGTTACAGGTCTTTTAAAGGTAAGCCTTTTACTTCCAGTTTGGATTCAAGATTAAAAAAAATAGTACGACAGCAAAAGTATTGCTAGAGAAATCATCTGGTTTCTATAAATATGCAAAAAGTGTGAAGTAGTGTAAAATGATCGAGCTCTTGGTTAATGAAGGTACTAAAACATTTACTTCCTTTTTATATATTTATACATGTAAACATTATGCTGGTTTAGGGAATAGAACTTCTAAGTTCTATTTTTTTGTTTGTTTTGCCATTCAAATTAATGTATAAAATTCTTATATTATCTTAGTCTAAGTATAATTTTTTTTCCTTGATACATGTCCTTTATGTAAAGGTATGGGTACTGAAAATACAAAGCAATATTATGTGCTTATCTTAGCCAATGTGGTATAAATCCAAAGTATTTACTTTATGCCTATAAGATGCATATTCTTAAAAATATTACCCTATTCTAACATGAATACATAACTAATATCATTTGAAACTTTCGTTTACATGAAAGTTTATCGAAAGTAACTTATGTATTTTGTAATAACACATAATTTTTTTGCAAGGTTGAGCATCGTTTTAAACTATAACAAAACACAAAAGATCTTAAAGCTAGTGGGTTCCACGTGTTATCCAAACAAGGAGATAGGTTTAAAACCTAAACCCTAAGCGTATAAAAATCTATTTTTAACCTAAAAGCTCGGCTTTAGTTCATTACTGATTCGCTGTGTTTAGGTATAGGAGAGGGTTGAGCCAACAGGCTCACAGATTTCTTGGCCTCCATAGAAAAAGTTGTGGATCATCCTGGAAGAGGCGTTTATAAGACTGCAATAGTATATCGTTTTCCATCATGGCCTCTGTCCTAGTGTTGCAGGTTCTATCCTTCACTTCTCATCGAAGTTTGAGAAACGAGGGTTGTTTTGTTTACATTTTTTGAATCACAGTTTCCTCTGAAGATCTGAGTGCTACCCGAGAGGGGTTTCTAAAAGAATAATCAAGGCAGTGAGCTCATAAACTACAAGGTAAAATTTCTTTTCGTCGCCCTGGCATTCAATATTTGACGTAGAAGAAAAAATTATAAAGTCAACTAGTATATTCATGTCATATTGTTACTGTTTGTTTTAATGTAGCTGTAGGAGGAGTCTCACCGAATCATAGCTAAGGTGGGAGCGTTTACTTGAGATCACTACAGGATTTTAACTACTAAAAACTACACCTGTTGACTTGGGTAAGCCTTGGTTATACACCCTGAGGTTTTTCCTTTAGTGAAGATTTGTATGGCTAAAAATGGCGAGAAAGTGTGAAATACTTACTATGTTGATGGCAAGTTCCACAACTGTCACTAAAGTTTGGTTTCTTTGTTTTTAGGAACCCGTATGGATTAGTATTATTATAAAAGATTTTTAATGGATATAATAGGGTTTTGAAAACTTGTATAATTTTAATTAATATTTATTTTCGAAAGTGATAAGCACTTCGGTCCTATGATTTGTTAAAAAAAAAATACATGGCTCGGGTTTTGTTTGTATTTTGATTCCAGAACTATAAATGATGATTATATAACTTAAGAATGTTATTTTGGTTTAACACAGTCATTGCATGAGAAGGATCTTATTTATAGAACTCTATTATAAAAGAAAATACCGTAAGTTTTTTTTTCTTTTTCTTTTTTTTACAGGAAAACCTATTTGTTATTATAATAGTTTGTTAAGCTTCTTTGTATTTAATTTTTATAAAAAATTATGTTTATAATATTTTAACTAACAAAGTTTACGACTTCTATATAATCGTCTAATTTCTATTTGGGTTATTATTTCGTCATTCGAAAGTATAGAGTGCGGTTTTTGTAAAGAAAATCCTTTAGGGTTCTAAAACGAATTAATTTTATAAATTAATTGTTTTTAGAAGAGAGAGTAAAAATAATTAGGTTCTAGTTTTTATAATTTTGTTCCTTAAGTAAACCTTTATGCTGTAAAAATAATAATACAGTAAAAATTCTACCTAGGGTTGTGAAAATAATAGTGCAGTAAAACAAAGAAAAAGCTCTTAGCCAAAACTGGGTAGCTCCAGCCAGCACATGTTTGTTTATTAAATTTTTGTTTGAAATATTGGTATTATTTAATTATTTATGGTAAATAAAATTAGTATCATTACTATTTGATAGGTTTCTGTTTACTTTCTTGAATATCTAAAAGTAATATAATAGTATATAAAGGAAAAATTATATTTCTAAATCCTCTTTAATTAAAAGACTTCTTCTTCGATACACTTTTAGGGTTATGTGTATCATCTGGATGTATGAATAAAGCCTTTAGATGGTTTTAACCCTACAATATATACTCTATATAGGTTTGTATGACCTTATTTTATTCATCATCCTCAGAGCTGCCTTGGAACATAATTAGATATGCTGCCTGCATATGACTCTCCAATTCCCGGGTTGCTTCTTCTGGACTAAGGTGCTTCCATTGTACCTTCACCTGTCCAATGGGGCGATTCCAAAACAAGATATTCCTCTTGTCGAAGATACAATCCAGTTCCACCAAAAAATCTCCTTCGGGTTCCACCTGCACATCATTCCAATTTATAACATGAGTAGCATCATGTACATATATTTTTAAAACAGATATATGAAAAATATTACAAAATTTTAGATTTAGTGGTAAATCTAGTTGGTATGCCACCTGTCCAATTCTGAACAATATTTTGAAATTCCCATAGTACCCGGGTGCCAACTTAGCATAAGTTCCTAACTTTAAAGAACAATTTTTAGGTTTTACCTTTATAAAAAACATGTTCACCCACCTGGAACTGTTTCCAAGTTCATTTAAGATCTGCTTGACTCTTCTGTCGGTCTTGTGCAACCTTCAAATTAACTTGTACTTGATTCACAATTAACTCCATCTCCTTTAATAGCTCAGGTCCTAGTACTAACCTGTCAATTGGGTTACTCCATGAGATGGGAGTATTGCATTTTCTTCCATACAAAATTTTCAAATGGGCTGTATTTTGCTAAAGCTTGGTAGTGGTTGTTATATGAAAACTCAACCAAGTGTAAGTAGTCCTCCTACTTACTTGGTTGTTCTCTAACATACATCCTTCACATATCTTCCAATATTTGATTTACTCTTTTAGTCTGTCCATCCATCTGCAGATGAAAATATGTATTGAAATTTAAAATAGTATTCAAACCTTTAAATAATGATTTCCAGAAATTCCCCGTAAACTTAGGGTCTCTACCAGATATTATAACTTTTGGTGTCCCATGTAAACGAAATATTTGTTTCATAAATATTTTAGCAATATTAGTAGCCTTGTGAGTAGTCTTTACTAGTAGAAATTGGGCTGCTTTACTGAATGTTTCAACGACTACCATTATCGAATCATTCTGATTCTGATTTCTAGGTAAACCTGTAATAAAATCAAGACTAATTATTTCCCATTCCAGCTAGGGATTGGTAATGGATGTAACAAACCAGTTGGATGTTAATGTTCAGTATTAACCTCTTGACATTCAAAACACCTAGCAATATATTCTTCATACTCATTTTTCATATTCGGCCAAAAATAATCTTTCTGCAACATGGTTATTGTCTTTTGATAGCCAGGGTGTCCTGAGTAGGGAGTTTTATGTATTTCATTTAAAATCAGCAGCTTAATTTTAGGTACATTATGTATATACAGCCTGTCTTTATAAAGTATTAATCCTTTTTCATTTAGACTGTGACATGTACTTAAAATTTCAGTTACATTTTCTACCACTTTAGCTTGCAATTTTAGATAATTTTCATCCAATTTTACTCCTTCTTCAAGCTGATTTTCTAAATCTATTTTATAAGTACTGATTGCTGCCACAAAATTCAATATTTCATTCCTACTCAAAGCATCAGCTACTTTATTTTCTTTTCCCTTGATATATTGGATCTCGAAATCATACTCGCCAAGGAAAGCTATCCACCTAGCTTGCATTGCGTTTAAATTTGGTTGATCCAATAGATACTTTAAACCATTATTATCTGTCATTAACATAAATTTTCTTCTGATCAATTGATGGCACCACATATTTAAATCATGTATCACGGCATCCAACTCTAAATCGTAATTAATGTAATTTTTCTCGTGAATTTTAAGTTTCCTAAATTCACATGCTATTACGTGTCCTTCTTGTGTTAAGACCTCACCAATACCATTGTTGCATGCATCAGTGCATACAACAAAGTCTTTGTTAGGGTCAACAATTCTTAAAATATGTGCCGTTGTTAATAATGCTTTTAATTTTTTAAAACTTTCTTCACATTTTTTATTCCATTCAATTTTTTTTCCTTTTTTCTGTAAAGAAGTTATGGGATTTGCGATTCTTGAGAGTCCCTCAATGAATCTTTGATAGTAACTGGTGATCCCCATGAATGACTGCACATCCGTCACGTCCTTTGAGACCGGCCATTTTTCAATTTCCTTTATATTTTCGAGATGAACTGAGACCCCATCTTTAGTTATTACGTGACCCAAGTGTTGTATTTTATATTTAAAAAATTCACACTTACTGAACTTAGCATAAAGCTGATGTTCTCTTAACACTTGTAAAACAATTTTTAAGTTTTCCTCGTGCTCTTTTTTAGTCTTAGAATAAATTAAAATATCATCAATCAATACAACTACAAATTTATCGAGATATTTATGTAATAGATTATTCATTAAACACATGAAGACAATCGGGGCATTAGTGAGCCCAAATGGCATGACAACAAATTCATAATGACCATATCTGGTCCTAAAAGTTTTTTTAAAAATATCTTCATCTTTGATCTAGACTTGATGATAACCAAATCTTAAATCAATCTTTGAAAATACTGTTGCTCTGCGCAGCTGATCAAATAGATCATATATGCAGGGCAATGGGTAACTATTCTTAATGGTCATTTTATTTAGCTAACAGTAATCAATGCATAAGCATAGAGTATCGTCCTTCTTTTTAACGAAAATTACAGGTGCTCCCCAAGGAGACACGCTTTGTCTTATATACTTGTTATTAATAAGTTCCTTTAATTGCAATTTTAATTCATTAAGCTCCAAGATATTCATCCAGTAAGGAGATTTTGAGTTAGGCATTGCACCAAGTACCAACTCAATAGTGAAATATAGTTCCCTTTTCAGAGGTAGTCCTGGGATTTCCTCTGGAAATACATCCGAATACCCCCTCAGGATTGGAATATATTCTAATTTTAATTTATCTTCATTACTAATATGTTCTTCATCAGTTACAGTTATAGCAAAATGTTTACATCCATTTCAAACATCCCTCTTTAGTTGCAAGGTAGAAATCTGGGTGATTGTTGTTTTCCTAGGAATTCTTGTTACTGTTACTGTTTCCCCTTCATTATTTACACATGTAAAGGTTTTATAAAAATAGTTCAATACTACTCTATGTTTTTCTAACCTGTCCATTCCAATTAACAAATGACAAGATCCTAACGGAAGTACATTTATCTTTACAAAAGTTTCAAACTGATCCATAAATAAAGTACAGTCTTTCACAAAATTAATTACTTTTCTTTTTGCTCCTGTAGCTAGTTGAACCAACCATGACTTTATAAATTTCTCTACTGGCAATTTACATTTCTCTACTAAACTGGGAGAAACATAACTCAGACTAGCCCCTGGTTCAATTAAGATGAAAATGGGTTTTTGGTTCTGCTTACCTTCTACTTCCACCATGGAAGTTTGATAATCAGCCTGCCTATTTTCCAACGTTGCATTGATCCTTGGAATCCCTCTTGCTAATTCACCAACTGCCATCTCTTCCTGCATTGTATGAATGTTGCTGATGGTCTTGTTTCTGTTAGGACAAACTGATGCGCAGTGAGGCCCGTTACAATCCCAACATTTTATCGGTTCTTTACGTTCGTTATTCTTGACATGATTGCTGTGATTATTAGCAGTTTATTTATTTCTAGGGCCATTAGGGTTTGGCTGTGAGATACTTTTATTTCCTTGAAAAATTTTATTAAGAAAATTACGTGCATTATTATTCCCAAAATTTCGATTAGGTGTGAAACCCTTCTTTTTATGTTCAAAATTATTAGACCTCTTGACTTTCTAGTTTGGCAAGTTTTTCTTTTTTTGGTTCTGCTCGTAGTAGAAATTTTCTTTTTGCATAGCCTCTTCAAGGGTTTTAGGTTTATCGTATTCAATTCTGTCTTTAATGTGAAAAGGTAAAATGCTCAAAAACCACTGCACCTTGGGTTTCTCATCAACAATGTAAGGCACGTTGCGTAGTAAACTTAAAAATTTACTGTTTAACTCCTTCATATTCATAGTTCCCAATTTCATATCATATAACTCTTTAGCTCGCTCTTCATAATATTGCTCCGACAGAAAATTATTTTTAAAGTATTTTTTAAAGGTACTCCAATTAATATTCTTTTCCTTTATACCTCTTACTCGTTTTATATCCTACCACCAGATATCTGCTTTTCCAATTAAGTTCTATATAGCCATTCTAGCTTTTCACTGATTGGAGTAATTATAAATTTGGAAGTACTTTTTCATTCTGGATAGCCATGCTTCGGATTCCTCCCCTTTCTTCGTTTTTCCATTGAAATTTGGGGGCTTAATCTTTTTAAATTCTCCAAAAACTTCCTCATAGGGCTTATATTTCTCTTTTCTAGAATGATAATTATCCTCATTGCTGTTGCTGGAATACTGGCGATTCTTCCTTGTGAGTCACCATAAATTTCAGAGGATGAACTACTTTCAATTTTAGAATGTTTGGAATTTTTACTTTTATTTTGGTAGGAAGTATTATCAGATCCTATCTGTTTATCCTTCCCTTCACTCTGAAATTTTTCTAACAATATTTGGTTCAACTCCTCTTGAGCTCTTAGAATTCTTTCATTCTTTTTTTTAACATTTTCCATTTCATTTTTTAATTCCTTAATGGTTCATGACAATTCTAATGAATTATTAGTTATTTCTTCCTTAACATGTTCTTTTCTAGAATTACTTTGTTCATTAAATGGGGACCCTTCATCTGCATATTCCTCGAGTCCTTCCATCCCTGCAATTCTAGTTCAAAAAACTTTTCTGTACCACAACATTTAAAAAAAAATACATCAGGTTGCATGAATTTTATTTATGGTTTGGTCACATGAGTTGAGCCGCTTCAGGCCTTGTGTCTATACGTGTGCTCTGATACCATATGTAACACTCCAAAATTTCATGAAAAGTAAAATGTTTCTTTATGACAATTAATTTTTAAACATTGCCTATCGATGTTAGTTTAACATCTAACATTTAAGTATTCTAGACTAACTGATAAGAGATCCTAAAGAATTCTTCAATAATTTGAAACACAATTGTTACCGACAAGTTCTAAAAAGTGTTACAAAGTGAGTCAAAAAAATAATGAGTTAGGGGAGTAAGGAAAAGAGATTTACTGTTTATCTTCTAGTAAGTATATGGACCTAAACATTGTTTTCCTTGTTCACAGAAGGGGCTTCTAGTTGTGCATGAGTATTACTTAGCTTATTAAAGCTAATGCAGTCAAATGATGTTCTCATTACAGGAATTTTACAGGTAATCCTTTTGCTTCTAGTTTGGATTCAAGATTAAAAAAAATAGTTCGACAACAAAAGTATTGCTAGAGAAATCATCTAGTTTCTATAAATATGCAAAAACGGTGAAGTAGTGTAAAATAATCCAGCTCTTGGTTAGTGAAGGTACTAAAAAATTTACTTCCCTTTTATATATTTATACCTGTAAACATTATGCTGGTTTAGGGAATAGAACTTCTAAGTTCCATTTTGTTTTTGTTTTTCCATTAAAATTAATGTATAGCATTCTTATATTATCTTAGTCTAAGTATAATAATTTTCCTTAATACATGTCCTTTATGTAAAGGTACGAGTACTGAAAATACAAAGCAATCTTATGTGCTTATCTTAGCCAATGTGATATAAATCCAAAGTATTTACTTTATGCCTATAAGATGCATATTCTTAAAAATATTATCCTATTCTAACATGAATACATAACTAATATCATTTGAAACTATCGTTTACATGAAAGTTTATCGAAAGTAATTTATGTATTTTGTAATAACACAATTGTTTTGCAAGGTCGAGCATGGTTTTAAACTATAACAAAATGCAAAATATCTTAAAGCTACTGGTTTCCATGTGTTATCCAAACAAGGAGAGAGGTTTAAAACCTAAACCCTAAGCGTATAAAAATCCATCTTTAACCTAAAAATTGCTTTAGTTCGTTATTGATTCGATGTGTTTAGGTAGAAGGAAGGGTTGAGCCGACAGGCTCATGGCCTTCTCGGCCTCTGTAGAAAAAGTTGTGGATCATCCTAGAAGAGGCGTTTATAAGTTTGCAAGAGTTTATATTTTGCCATCGTGGCCTCTGTCGTGGTGTTGCAGGTTCTATCCTTAACTTCTTGCTGAAGTTTGAGAACTGAGGGTTGTTTTTTTTACATTGTTTGAAATGCAGTTTCCTCTAAAGATATGAGTGCTACCCGAGAGGGGTTTATAAAAGAATAATCAAGGCAGTGAGCTCATAAACTACGAGGTAAAATTTATTTTCCTCACCCTAGCATTCAATATTTTACATAGAAGAAAATTTTATAAAGTCAACTAGTATATTGATATCATATTGTTACTGTTTGTTTTAATGTAGCCGCAGGAGGAGTCTCACCGAATCATAGCTAAGGAGGGAACATTTACTTTAGATGCCTACAAGATTTGAACAACTAAAAACTGAACCTGTTGACTCAGGTAAGCCTCGGTTATACACCCTGAGGTTTTTCCTTCAGGGAATATTTTTATGGCTAAAAATGGCGAGAAAGTGTGAAATACTTACTGCGTTGATGGCGAGTTCCACGGTCATCACTAAAGTTTGGTTGCTTTGTTTTTAGGAAGTCGTATGGCTTAGTATTATTATAAAATATTTTTAATGGATATAATAGGATTTTGAAAACTTGTATAATTTTAATTAATATTTATTTTCGAAAGTGATAAGCACTTCAGTGCTATGCTTTGTTAAAAACAAAATACATGGCTCGGGTTTTGTTTGTATTTCGATTCCAAAACTGGAAATGATTATAATATAACTTAAGGATTTTATTTTGGTTTAATGTAGTCACTACATGAGAAGGGTCTTATTTATGGAACTCTGTTATAAAGGAAAATACCTTAAGTTTCTCTTTTTTTTGTTTGTTTTTCGTTTTACTTAGGTTTTTTTTTTCTTTTTTCTTTTAAAGGAAAACCTATTTGTTATTATAATAGTTTGTTAAGCTTCTTTGTATTTAACTTTTATAAATAAATTATGTTTATAATTTTTTTACTAACAGAGTTTACGACTTCTATATAATCCTCTAATTGTTAATTGGGTTATTCTTTCATTATTCGAAAGTATAGAGTGCGGTTTTTGTAAAGAAAATCCTTTAGGGTTCTAAAATGAATTAATTTTATAAATTAATTGTTTTTAGAAGAGAGAGTAAAAATAACTACATTCCCTTAATTAGTTTTTAGTTTTTATAATTTTCTTCCTTAAGTAAACCTTTATGCTGTAAAAAGAATAATACAGTAAAAATTCTACCTAGGGTTGTGAAAAGAATAGTGCGGTAAAACAAAGATAAAGCTCTTAGCCAAAACTCCAGCTGGCACATGTTTGTTTATTAAATTTTCATTTGAATAATTGGTATTATTTAATGATTTATGGTAAATAAAATTAGTATCATTACTATTTGATAGGTTTCTGTTTACTTTCTTGAATATCTAAAAGTAATATAATATTATATAAAGGAAAAATTATATTTCTAAATCCTCTTTAATTAAAAGACTTCTTGTTCGATACACTTTTAGGGTTCATCTAGATGTATGAATAAAGCCTTTAGATGGTTTTAATCCTACAATATATACTCTATATAGGTTTGTATGACTTTATTTCTATTTTAGGATTTAAAGAATGAAATAAAGAATTAATTTTTCATACAAGATGTAATAACTAAATTATATTACAGTAATTTTGATACTTTTAATATATAAATGCATCCTACAAAGAACAAGATGATTAATAATCTAAACCACTAAACTAACTGTAAATACTATCAGATTAGAGTAGACTCCAAACTATTTATTTTCTGAATAGATCATGCTTATTTATTTTTTAATTATACCTGTTGTACTAGAGTACTTTATCTTCGGATAAGTGGAAAAATACAGTATGAGAATTTATCCACAAAATCAAATTATGCTAACCCTAGATCATTCATTTAGATATACATTAACGAGAAACTTTTGCTTGGAAATAAAATAGATTTACGGTCTAAAATTTCAGAAAAACAATTTATCCAATCATAACCATACTTCTAACCATACATTCGTTCATCCCAGTATTTTTACTTGCATAATTTAAATAAAATAACACTTAGAACCTAAGAACTTGTAGAGCAGACAAGAACCTAAGGAGCCCATTTCACCCAACCAATTCCTGAAGGTAGCTTAGTTGCTAATCTTAGGACCCCCGAGCGTGTCCACTAGTTGAAAGCACTGGGTGAGAGGATGGGTTATAAAACCCCTGCAACTTCTACATAATTATTCAACAGTAATACTTCTAACTCTGTACAGTAGAGAAATCAACAATTCAGCCACACTAGTTCTATAAATCATCCTTTACACTCAAACACTTCTTCCTTTCCCTTCCATTGAATATCTTGTGCACAAATTTCACTTCAGAAATTTCACAAGTAAAAGATTGAAAAACCACCTGCTGAATTCGATGGGTAATTATAAGCATGCCTAGGTATTTTTGTTAGTTTTTAATTCAATGAGCCACCTGCTCTTGTTCCACTTTCTTTGGGAACATGACCATAAAATATGGAAGTTTCCTCTTGCAACAGCTAGAAGTGGTTTGAAGATGCTTGCAAGTGTCAATCCGCTCTCACCCCAGTTTATTCCACATAGTGACCAGTAAACACTCATTTATCAGCCTCCTTAGGCTATTATCTCATTTTTTATTTATTAATTAATAAAATATTCAGCAGAAATAATTACAATCATCCTTAACCCCACTTGGTCAATAATCACAAACTTTACAAAATAAAATTAAAATATAATGTCTTCTTAAACATAAAATGTTTTTGCAAATTAGAATATAATGTCTTCTTAAGTATAATATCATCCTCGACGTTATTGTATTCATCGTCCTTAGAGCTGCCCTAGAACAGAATTGAATATGCTACCCGCATATGACTCTCCAATTCCCAGGTTGCTTCTTCTAGACTAAGGTGCTTCCATTGCACCTTCACCTGCCCAATGGTGTGGTTCCAAAGAAAGATATCCCTCTTGTCGAGGATACAATCCGGTTCCACCAGAAAATCTCCTTTGGGTTCCACCTGCACATCATTCCAATTTATAACATGAGTAGCATCATGTAGATATCTTTTTAAAACAAAAATATGAAGAACATTATGAACTTTTAGATTTGGTGGTAAAGCTAGTTGGTATGCCACCTGTCCAATTCTGGAAAATATTTCAAAAGGCCCACAGTACCTGGGTGGAAAATTAGCACAACTTTCTAATTTTAAAGAACTCTTTTTAGGTTTTACCTTTATAAAAACACGTTCACCCACCTGGAACTCTTTTTGAGTTCATTTAAGATCTGCTTGACTCTTCTATCGGTCTTGTGCAACCTTCAAATTACCTTGTACCTGCTTCACAATTAACTCCATCTCCTTTAATAGCTCAGGTCCCAGTACTAACCTGTCAACTGGGTTACTCCATGAGATGGGAGTATTGCATTTTCTGCCATACAGAATTTCAGATGGGATGTATTTTGCTGAAGCTTGGTAGTGGTTGTTATATGCAAACTCAACCAAGTGTAAGTCGTACTCCCACTTACTTAATTGTTCTCTAACATACATTCTTAGCATATCTTCCAATATTTGATTTACTCTTTCAGTATGTCCATCCGTTTGTGGATGAAAAGATGTACTCAAATTTAAAGTAGTATTCAAACCTTTAAATAATGATTTCTAGAGATTCCCCGTAAACTTAGGGTCTCTGTCAGATATTATAACTTTCAGTATCCCATTGTAAACAAAATATTTGTTTCATAAATATTTCAGCAATATTAGCAACCTTGCGAGTAGTCTTTACTGGTATAAAATGGGTTGCTTTACTGAGTTTGTCAACGACGACCATTATCGAATCATTCTGATTCTGATTTCTAGGTAAAACTGTAATAAAATCAAGACTAATTATTTCCCATTTTCAGCTAGGGGTTGGTTACGGCTGTAACAAACTGGCTGGATGTTGATGTTCAGTCTTAACCTATTGACATTCAAAACACCTAGCAATATATTATGCCAACTCATTTTTCATATTCGGCCAAAAATAATCTTTTCGCAACATGGCTATTGTCTTTTGATATCCAGGGTGTCCTGAGTAGGGAGTCTTACGTATTTCATTTAAAATTAGCAGCTTAATTTTAGGTACATTAGGTATATACAGCTTGTCTTTATAAAGTATTAATCCTTTTTTCATTTATATTGTAACCTGTACTTAAACTTTCAGTTACATTTTCTACCACTTTAGCTTGTAATTTATGATACTTTTCATCCAATTTTACTCCTTCTTCAAGCTTATTTTCTAAATCTGTTTTATAAGTACTGATTGCTGCTGTAGCAGTGGTTTCTCCCTTGCTACAGGGAAGGAATGGCTACCTTCCATCTATCGGACGGAAGGGTAGGGTTCCTGATGGTAATGCAAGAAAAACTGAGCATAAATGAAGAAAAGAACAGAAAGGAAAGAGATGGAAACCCTGCACACAAGGTTAGACTCCAAAACCCTACATACACTTGTTAGAACATGAAATAAAACTTGCAAGGAAAATAAGTTAGACAAAAACTAAAATAAAAATGACATTAGTAAACAAAAGATTATATCTCTTGGTGGAAATGGGCCACCATGCCCTAGCTTGGAGAAGCACCTCTTTCTTGGCAATGGGGGAGCTATGGCTCAAAGGGAAAATGGATGAGAGGGAGTGTGGGTGGCTTGAGAGGCAAATGGTCTCAAGGCATCCACTCAGGAAGCATAACAGTATGCAAGGGAGGAATGTTTTGAGAGTGACCCCCACAACTCTATTTATACTTTCTCTCAAGACGTTTAGGGTTTTAAGCCCCTGGTTGGGGCTTTCGCCCCTTTTTTGGGCTTTTAGCCCCTTTCTCTCAATTTTTAGCTCTTTTGGGGGTATTAAGCTCCTTTGAGGGGTTTTATCTCCATTTGGGAGTTTTTAGCCCCTATGAGAGCTATTTTGGATCTTTTTAGGGGTTTTTAATCCTTTTTGCACATTTTATAGCCTTTTTGAGGGTGTGGGGGTCAAATGGGGTCAAATGAGGGTCGTGTGTGGGTGTCCTTGGGTGGTGTAGGCCATGTAGAGCTGAGTGAGGGATTTTTTGGGTTAACATATTGCCCCCTGATGTGTGAGGGCATGAGCTTATCATATAGCCGACGAACATCATAGGATTTTCTTGGGGAGAGGTGGTGCTTCCTGGGCTGGGGCATGGTGGCTTTTGGTTTTTGTATTAATATGATTCCCATGAATGGGTGAGATACAAATAATGTGTGACATGTATATGGACGAGGTAGGCATCGTCATGCTCATAACAATGTCAAAAGAATAATGTGATCTATGCTTTATAATACAAGAGTTGATCATATACAACTGATGATACATAGTGGTTGCCTCACTGAGAGGTTGAATACAATACTGATATGAAGAATTGCTACATTGGACCCATGGAATTCTCATGATGTGTTATATCTTCATTAATGATGGCCTGTTGGATCTGGAATGGTACATAGCTGTATGGACTCACTGATGGAGAGTAAGAGTCTCTGTGGTACAAATATGTTGCATCAATCATAAATCTATATAGAAGCATTGCTAGGGCTTTTAAACACTGTATCCAATGCAACCCAGAAATCACAAGGGACATGAACCTATCGGGGTCCCTCAAATAGACTCATCAATGTGCTAGAGTCAGGTGACATCCGAGGTCTTCAACCAAATACTGCATGAACCAATAACCTGTACAAATCTCAACAGTGTGATGATGTAGCTGGATTCGAGCATGTGAGAAACAACCATCCTAAGAGGCACTAAGGACTCCTCTCAAGTGATCCAAGGAACTCATCAATGAGGTTATTGAAACCAAGATACATGGACCTATAGATCTATCCTCTAGAATACATGTGTTGTCATTGACAGAGGGAGACCTGCCCCTGGTCAAGGCAATGATGTTTCCTTGACCAGAAGCGCAAAGGGAGATAACCGAAAGATGTGAGATAATCTAAGGATTGACCCACTGAATGGGGGGGGGGGAGGGGAAGAGTTGAACAGGGGCAGAGGGAGTGTAGTATACTCAAACTTCCTTTATTCAGAGTATAACAGCAGAGCAGACTAGGCAACAAATGAAATCGACTCATGGGAAAGGGATCATAGCGGTAATACTGGGAATGTCACTGCAGATGGGAAATACTTGGGGGAGGTAGACTTTTGTTATTGATGGGATCCAAGGAAGACACATTACAGAGTACTTTGAACAAAGGTGACCCAAATTGGGAACGCTGCCAAACTGTTATCTGTGGGGTGGTGTCTAGAGACACCGTTGTGGTACGATCTCGTGTATTTTTGGCGAGCCCGAGAAAGTAAATGCTCGATGCTGCTTTCAATTTTAGAGATTCTAAAAGCATGAAGAAGACTCCAATGGGGGCTCTTTTTCGTTGGTAGTCTCCTGCGCCCGAAAAAGGATAAAATTATACATAGGATAGCTCGCCCATCTTGTAGGGGATGAGAGACTTCCTTACCGTTGGTAGTCTAATCAGGCCGAAAAAGGTTAAACCTATACTGATTGGACGGTCATTCAGATACTTTTATGAGTATAAATGAAACCAAGTTTGCTCGACAATATTTTCTTGATGAGAAGGCTGGAAAAGAGCTTAAAGACAACCCATGGTGAGCTTATTCATAAAGTTCGGCCCCTTTGCCCGAGAAAGCATAAAAGTATGCAAAGGGGAACGGTCTTGGCTTGAATGTGCCAAGGTGGTCCTTTTCATTTGATGGTCTACATAGTCCACAAAAGGAGATAAACGAGATGATGTAGACGCCATTTCCTACACTTTAACAAGCGGGAAAGGAAGGAGTTGCACTCGACAATATTTTCATTCTTTTAGGAGTCAGAAAAGAGCTTAAAAGAAACTCCAGTATGGTCAACTCATTACGGTGGCATAGGTGGTGCCCCATGTCGAGATAGTGGACAGTGGTCCAAAGGTCATCCATGTAGTATGGATGGAGTAGGTGGCTCTTAAACATACCATCACATGCATGGGATAGATCATGACAGAGGAACATGAATCAGTGCGATAGAGGCACACAAACCGAGGTGGTTCTTGAATAGAGGTCAGGAAAGTTGTGTGTGAGTTGCGGTGGGCGAACTTGACTATATGTGATGTGAGTGAAAGTCTAGTGGTAGTTATATGCCAAATGCATGCAAAGGAAATGGTCCATCCTCTGGACGATGGTTCGGGGACCCACATAAGGTGCGATGGATGGATTAGACAGCTATATGCTAAAATAAAATGGCATTCCTTCCAGGCGGTGGCCCGGGAACCCGCATGATTGACGGTAGGAAAGTGTAATGCAAGTACAGGTCCAGAGACACTTACATCACAATGATGTGGCTCGTAAACCAAGGAAACTTTCGGGAAGTTGTCCCAAAAATTACTTGTTAAACATGAGATGATGGTCTCATTAGAATATAAAGGATGGAAATTTGAGCCCGGAGGTGTGAGAGGTGTCTTGAACAAGCTCTGGGTGACTTTGAACTAGCAGCTAATGGTGCTACCCCTAAATGGGGGGTTTCTAATTTGTGATAAAAATGTTGTAAAACAAAAAGGTACAAGACTATATTACAAGATGAATTGCACGTCACTTAAAGAGGTGACGTTAGAGGAAAAGTGGTTTGGACTTCCAGGGGATCAGTGGTCATTCCTTTGTGTGACATGATGAACCCTAGGAGATGGCCCATTGGGACATAGAAAACACACTTGAAAGGGTTCAAGCGGATCCTGTACTTATGACACTGCAGGAAGGTTTGCCACAAGTTGTCTATGTGTTGCGCTTGCTTCCATTACCATGCAATGAGGTTGTCAAGATAGACCAACATGATGTGGATGAGGTCGCATAAACAATGTGTCATGGCATGCTGGAAGGTGGCTCCAGCGTTCTTCAGACCAAAGGGCATGACTGGATAAGTGAATATGCCCCACGGGGTTGTGAATGCAGTCTTGTAATGATCTTGTTTTCGGATCTGAATTTGGTTATATCTGGAAAATCCGTCCATGAAGGAAAAAACCTCATGTCCGATGCATGCATCGATAATCTGATCGATGAAGGGTGTTGGGAAGTTTCCTTTGGGACACACCCCATTTAGATCACGGAAGTATGTGCAAACACGGATGGTACCTTATTTTTTATTCACGGGAACAGGATTAGAAACCCAAGTGGTGTGCGCAATGGGGTAAATGAATCCGGCTGTGCGCAACTTCTCTATTTCGGCTTTGACCGCAGCCGCTTTGGAAGGATGGATGGGCCGTTTCTTTTGACACACGAGGGCCACATCGGGCCATGTGTCGATGTGGTGTTCCATGATGGATGGATCCAACCTAGGAATTTCAGTGTAAGACCAGGAAAGGATGTGGCGGAATTCTTGGAAGAGAGCTTTGTAGGCAGCAACTTCTTCCAGGGAGCAGGATGCCCCTAGCATAATTTCTTCAACAACCTCGAGATTGGTTGAGATGTTGATTTTGATGGTTGCCAAGATGTTGGCCATGTTCCCTTCTTCGAAGGCGTCTGGTGTCGGAATGGGGTTTTTGAACCAGTCGAATTTCCCATGAATGAAATTTTTGGTTTCCACGGAAAACTGGTTAGACTGCGACACAAGTTCTTCGTGGAGGAAGAACGAGCGATGGTGCATGTCGTCCCATGGGTATTCCAGGGTAGTTAAGGATTCAAGTATCTCTTCATCATTGTGGAAGCAACGAAGAGGCAAGTCTGATGGACCGTCATTGATAGTGGAGATAAGAGGGTCAATAGAACTGGACATGGTGTACAAAGAAGGAGGTGGGGGGTGAACTTCTTCGATCAGGGTGATCTCAAATTCAAGGGAATGTTGACGAAGGTCGGCTAAAGCCATTCAAAAATCGGGAAATTCTTGGCAGTGGTGAGAATAGTGTTCATATAGTCCATAAAAGGCTCAAGCATGGTTTGTTCTCAATGAATGACTTGTTTCTCACTATTGACGTGCTGGGAAGTTCAACCACGGGGAGGTTTTCGGTTGTATCCATGGCATCCAAATGCGTACGGATCATAGGAATCTCAGGGCAGTCCTGAGTCAGATGGCCTTGTTCTTCATAGACGGCATAAGGAGGGATCTGTCGAGGTTCAGTAGTACCTTTTGCGTTCTTTCCCCTAGTCCTTTTTGGGTGGGGCGGTGCGGGTGTGGGTGCCGTTGTTGGTTTTTGTAGGCCGGGTGAAAGATGAGATTCGACTGCAATGGGTTGCACGGGGGTTAATACTACCTGGGGCATTGGTGGTTGATCTGGTGGATCAAGATACCACATAGGAATTCCTAATGTAAAGTTGGGTAAGTTTCAGGTGGCCATTACTGGCTTGCTCATGACACCAGGCGGGGGAAAGAGGAAGGGAATTGTGTGGACTAGGGAAGAGCCTAGATAACTCCATGCTGGTTGTATGTGGGGATGAGTTTGTGGTTGTGGTTGCGTGTAATACTGTGGCTGCAGATGATGTTGTGGATACTATTGATGTTGCAGTTACGGATGGTGTTGTGGTTGCGGTTGGGGATGGGGTTGTTGTTTGGGTGCAGCAATGCTAGATGAGAGCATGCACAAGTCCGCAGTCTCATTAGGTGTTGGTGGTGGTGACACTAAGGGGAAAGAAGCTATCATGGTGTTATTGAAAAAAAACCCAGGGCCCACATTCAACAATGGGGAGGTTGGTATGTTGTCAACCATGGTGTTGACTGCAGGGATAACATTGGCATGTGTGGTCATCCATTGTGGATCAATGGTGTTGATCGTAGGGATAACGTTGGTGGGTGTCGTTATCCCTTGTAGACCGTGATAAGTCGGTTGGTCAACCATCACAATTTTCCCTTTGTGGGGGAACATCATGAGATGGAAGACAGTTAATGCTACGGCTCTCATGGCATACATATAAGTTCTTCCAAGGAGAATATTATAGTCCAATTAAGCATTGACAACCTCTATGTCAATCAGAACTATCTTCTCGGCTAATGTGATGGGGACATGGGGGAGGATTCCTTGGGATTTAGTGGAATGGCCATCATAAGCCCGCAGAGTTATGGAGGATGGTTGCAGAATTGCGGATCCAAGTTTTTTCTAGACTAGGGTAGACATAACACACGTGGATGCCCCCTTATCCACGATGCATTGGTGCATGACCAAATTTTGGATAGACACCAAGATTTGAAAGGAAATGGTTGATGTCATTTGCGGTTCTCCATTCTCTGTATCGAATGTGATCAACTTGGAGTCAGAGGGGTCCACAGCACTGAGGGCGGCTAGTAAGGATTTTTGCTGCATTGGGCAAGTTTTGAGTACCTCAAGAGAGAACATGGTTGTAGGTGTTTGGGCCAAATCATCCACGATGTTGTAGCTGACAGCAACTCTAGCCATGGCGTTGTTGGCAACTTGGCATATGGGGGGCGCAGGAAAGGGGGTAACTGAAGAGGTGCATTGACTGTTTTAGACATAGATGCCTCTGATGTGTCAGCTGGTTTGGTGTTGGTTCTGTATTGATTTCATCTGGTTTCTATATTGACCTCTTCACTTGTCATAGCTAGTAGGTGGTGGACACCTGTTTCTACTCTCGGAGGTGCCCTCGGAGTGTTGGGATTGGGTTGGGGAGGGGGTGCGGTTGCCACCAATCCTTGGACTGGTAATGGGTTTTGGAGCACCATAGGAGGAGGTCCTTGTGGTGTCGGGTTGGGTTGGGCTTGATCTGTTGTATTGGTGGCATGTTGAACCTAATTTCTAATGGCCTAATTAGCACAACACATGAAGGGACACTCAAATGTGTAGTTCTCATAGAGCTTGCATAGTGTGCACAATTGGTTTGTTTGCAACGGAGCATTGCGTCTCAGTGCATTTGGTCATTGATGATTTTGGGATGGTCGGTTCACCATGGCATTTTTGGGAGGATTTGGTTGTTGACCGCCTCCCTACGGTTGATTATTTCCTTGGTTCCAAGGTTGGTTATTCTTGGCTTGCCCTTGTTGGTTATTGGGGCTTGACTGGTTGGGATGGTTTTGTTGTGCAAACACCTGTCCCAATGGAGCAGGTGGAGTAGGGGTGGGGGCTTGAACCGCTTGCACTGGTGGTGCATAGTATATTTGGGTGGGTTCCAGTGCCACAAATGTGGGCATTTGTCCCACATATTGCTGTGTTGGCCAAGCCAAGGCCTGAGCCTGCTGTAGTGGCGCAGGTTGTGCGTAAAAAGTTGTGGCTCCGGACTGGGACATCATTATTGCATAGTCCAAAGTTTGGTTTTGGTAGGAAACACTAGCGGTGTTGTTTGGTTGTGGTGGTATTGCAGGTGGTGTCGGACGATGCTGTGGTTGGTGAGAGACAGAACATATGATGACATCTACAGCATGGGATTCCCCCGGTGCATCCTGGTAGGAAGTGCCCGCACAGGGAGCATATGGAATGACGGTGTAAAGGTAACCAGAATGTGCATAGATCAGATCAAACTGTTGGGATTTCAAGATGGCCTCTTCTTTAGAATGGGAACATTCAGATGTTACGTCCTTTGCTATAGGTGGGAGCAAGGTTTTAAGGAACCAATCTAGGAAGATCCTGTCATCAAATTGGATCTTACACAAACTACGACGTCGCTGCCACTCATGGTTGTGGTCAGTTATGTGGGTTGCAGTATTCTGGCAGTAAGATAACAAGATCTCCACCCCTTCGTCATATCTGATGGGGAGTTGGAAATATTGCAGGAACATGAAATCTAGGGAGTTGAAATCTAGGAACTTGGCTTGTGGTAGCTCAATGTACCACTTGGCTATAGCACCTGTGAGGGTGCGTTGGAATAGTCTTAGCCTGATCGAATCATCTACGATGATGTTTGATGAGCACCATAGATGAAACGTCATGATGTGGTTTTGGGGGCACTCCCCTACCTTCCCTTCAAACTTGGGAATGTCTGAGGGAAGTTTGGTTGGCATGAGAGGCCAAAATTTTTGATGGCGGATAGGGTCACTTGTAAACCGAGCCAAATCAAGCAAGTTGAGATGTGCCATGAAAGGAAGGTTTGACCCCAGGCTGATGTGAGATGGGGCAGCCATGGTGGTGGGGTTTGCAGTTGCATAATGCACCTGCATAGCTGGGGGTACTTATGGCACCATTGTCGACAGGCCAGTGCCCCCAAGTGTGGTGGGAGGGACAATGTGGGTGGAAGGGCCACTACCCCCATGTGTTGCAGGTGGGACAACTTGACTGGTCAATATGAGTGGTGGTAGCTGGCTTATGACGGTTTTCATAGCCATGATGGGGCCACCTGCAGGGTTGTTGGTGATATTTTGTGGTGTGTACATGGGTCCACTAGCAATTACTATGCCGGAAAATGGATCCGGGTTTGCACCAGCCATGGGGCTTGATGGTGTAGTGTGCAGATCTAGTTCAGACTGATATGAGTCTGAATCTAAATTAGAGGCTGTGTGGCCTTCTGACGGCGTGGAAGGTTGTCAAGAATGGTCTCGACGATGTCAGTTTAATGACCCATACTATGGTGGCTCGCCCCTTAGGAGCGAGGAAGAGCATGAGGGATCAATTTTGTCAAATTTGTATGTCAAAATGGTGGTAATGACTTTTGGACCCCAGTTTCAATGGATTCCTATTGGCTTCAGGTGGTCACTCAGCCACCAAGACTGCCAGAAGATAGCGCTTGGCTTTTTCCTCATGGTAGTGCTACTTAATCGGTGGGGGTCGTTGCCTGTTTTGCTTGCAATTCCTCTCAGCAGCTAGCTACTTTGGGGTTCCAATTGTACTCCTCACAATGAGTTTCTGGGCTGAGCCCAAGTACTTCCCACAGTTAAGGAAGTTAGGGACTTATGTCCTCAAAGACTGTAGATGTTTAACTTAGTGTAAATTGTAAATTTTACTGGCTCACTCAGCGTCATGAACTGAGTTGGGTTGATTTATATGGTATGGTGTGTATGTCTTTTGTTTTTCTGTTATATCTGGTGGCTGCTTAAATGGTTTATGAATATTCCGCAAAGTTCATAACATTGTGAATGAAAGTAGTAAATAGTAATCAGAATTTTTTAGACATGTACCATTTGTGATCCTAAACTATGATAGTCTGACTAGGTGACTACCTTGCAACTATATTTCTCTTCAACTAGGAGAGGGTGCTAGGCTCTCAACACAATGGGACTAAGCCCATCCATAGATCCATGGGTCACCCTCCGGATGCAAGGTTGGTCAACAGGGAGGACGCTGAGTGCCATGAAAGCCCTCCTTATATACCCCCTCTACCTTCCAAGTCACCTGTTTTTAGTGGCTTCGAAAAATAATAGGTGAATTTCCTATTACTATATGAGCTTCACCCTTCGTCTTATCCTAGAATACCCCAAAGGGTGATGATTGGGTAGAGGAGGAAGGGTTAGGCAAGATGTTTATTTTAAGTAAATTTTAATCAAGCTATGTTCATTAACCCATTAACCATTGATTTACACTTTGATTTACACATTCTGCAAATGAAATGAACAAAAATAGAAATAGAATAGAAACAAAAATAGTTTTGATGGACAGAGGCAGCTGGGCCACACTGACAGTCCCAATAGAAGCAAACAGTCAAGCCCAAAAATGGGATGCGCACTTGTAAAGGTCCTATTTTTGCGAAGTGTATTGTGATCACACCGCGAGGAATTACCTCAAACGGTTGAAAACCATCTTCGAAAACAGGCCCTTTTATCCCTGATTGTGGGCAAATTCACAAATGGATCAACTGTTTGGGCAAAAAATGAGCCTGAACATAGGATCATTTTCAGAAATTTGGTTCAGCCATTTTTGCATAGTTGAGTGATTTGCAAATCAAAGAACGACCAACAATAACTGGTACTGTGGCCAAATGGGCTCGAATTGGACTAGAGGAGGCTCGGCAGTAACTAGAAATGCAAATAAATAGAGATCTAAGCTAGATTTGACAAAAATTTAAACTAGGGAAAAAAAAAACAGAATTAAAAACTGAAACTTGTAAAAACACTCCAGGGATCCTGTGGGATCAACCTGGTATGGTCGCCAGTTCTGTAGCAGGGATCTCTCCCTTGCTACAGGGCAAGAATGGCTACCTTCCATCTATAGGATGGAAGGGTAGGGTTCTTGATGGTAATGCAAGAAAAACTGAGCAGAAATGAAGTAAAAAACAGAAAGGAAAGAGATGGAAACCTTACACACAAGGTTAGACTCCAAAACCCTACATACACTTGTTAGAACATGAAATAAAACCTACAAGCAAACTGAGTTAGACAAAAACTAAAATAAAAATGACATTTAAACAAAATATTATACCTCTTGGTGGAAATGGGCCACCATGCCCTAGCTTCGAGAAGCACCTCTCTCTTGGCAATGGGGGAGCTATGGCTCAAAGGGAAAATGGATGAGAGGGAGTGTGGGTGGCTTGAGAGGCAGATGGTCTCAAGGCATCCACTTGGGAAGCATAACAATATGCAAGGGAGGAATGTTTTGAGAGTGACCCCCACACCTCTATTTATACTTTTTCTCAAGACTTTTAGGGTTTTAAGCCCCTGGTTGGGGCTTTAGCCCCTTTTTTGGGCTTTTAGCCCCTTTCGCTCAATTTTTACCTCTTTTGGGGGTCTTAAGCTCCTTTGAGGGGTTTTAGCCCCCATGAGAGCTATTTTGGCTCTTTTTAGGGGTTTTAAAGCCCTTTTGCACATTTTTAAGCCTTTTTTAGGGTGTGAGGGTCAAATGGGGTCAAATGAGGGTCGTGTGTGGGTGTCCTTGGGTGGTGTAGGCCATGTAAAGCTGAGTGAGGGATTTTTTGGGTTAACAACTAGCACAAAATTGAATCTTGAATTCCTACTCAAAGCATCAGCTACTTTGTTTTCTTCTCCCTTGATATGTTGGATCTCGAAATCATACTTGCTAAGGAAAGCTAGCCACCTAGCTTGCCTTGAATTTAAATTTGGTTGATCCAACAGATACTTTAAACCCTTATTATCTTTCATTAACATAAATTTTCTTCCGATCAAGTGATGGTGCCACATCTTTAAATCATGTATCATGGTATCCATCTCTAAATCATAAGTAGCATAATTTTTCTCATGAATTTTAAGTTTCCTAGATTCATATGCTATTATGTGTCCTTCTTGAGTTAAGACCCCACCAAGACCATCATTGCATGCATCAGTGCATACAACAAAGTCTTTGTTAGGGTCAGCAATTTTTGAAATTGGTGTCATGGTTAATAATTCTTTTAATTTCTTAAAACTTTATTCAGATTTTTTTATTACATTCAAATTTCTTTCTTTTCTTCTGTAAAGAAGTTATGGGATTTACGATTCTTGAGAATCCCTCAATGAATCTTTGATAGTAACCGGTGATCCCCATGAATGACCGCACATCCATCACATCCTTTGGGACCGACCATTTTTCAATTGTCTCTATCTTTTCGTGATCAACTGAGACCCCATATTTATTTATTACGTGACCCAAGTATTGTATTTTATCTTTAAAGAAGTTGCACTTACTGAACTTAGCATAAATTTGATGTTCCCTTAACACTTGTAAGACAATTTTTAAGTGTTTCTCATGCTCTTTTTTAGTCTTAGAATAAATTAAAATATCATCAATAAATACAACTACAAATTTATTGAGATATTTATGTAATACATTATTCATTAAACACATGAAGACTGTTGGGGCATTAGTGAGCCCAAATGGCATGACAACAAACTCATAATTACCATATATGTTCCTAAAAGTTGTTTTAAAAATATCTTCATCTTTGATCCAGACTTGATGATAACTAGATCTTAAATCAATCTTTGAAAATACTGTTGCTCCGCGCAGCTGATCAAACAGATCATGTATGTGGGGAAACATGTATCTATTATTAATGGTCATTTTATTTAGCTCACGGTAATCAATGCATAAGCGTAGAGTACCATCCTTGTTTTTAACAAAAATGATAGGTGCTCCCCAAGGAGAAACGCTTGGTCTTATATAATTTTTATCAATAAGTTACCTTAATTGTGATTTTAATTCATTAAGATCCAAGATATTCATCCAGTAAGGAGCTTTTGAGTTAGGAACTGCACCAGGTACCAACTCAATAGTGAAATTCAGTTCCCTTTTCGGAGGCAGTCTCAGAATTTCCTCCGGAAATACATATGACTACCCCCTCAGAATTGGAATATTTTCTAATTTTAGCATATCTTCATTATTAATATGTTCTTCATCAATTACAGTTACAGCAAAAGCTTTACATCCCTTTCGAACAACCCTCTTTAGTTGCAAGGAAGAAATATTTCTGATTGTTGTTTTCCTAGGAATTCTTGTTACTGTTATTGTTTCCCCTTCATTATTTATACATGTAAAGGTTTTATCAAAACAATTCAATACTAATCTATGTTGTTCTAACTAGTCCATTCCAATTAACACATCATAAGAGCCTAACATAAGTACATTTAGCTTTACAGAAGTTTCAAACTGATTCATAAATAAAGTACAGTCTTTCACAAAATTAATTACTTTTCAAACTGATTTATGTTTTTGAATGGAGAGACCAGCAAACGATTTCATTTTGGTAATTGTAGTAGTCGGTATGGCTCAGGAAATTCTCATAAATTCGTAATTGTTGTGTGTGTGTGTATTCCTTGGCTTTTGTTACGTTTTGTTAATCCCAGAATTGATATCCTTGTGTGTACATCCTCATTTGACATATGAACTAATTTGGGGAATGGAAATGGAGTCTAGACTTGCTTGATAAACCTAGTGTGTGAAGGATCCTCATAGACCAATATGGAGGGATGGTTTTCTTCTTTGCATACCCTGAATAGAACTAGAAGGGAAGGCATGGCCTGAAGGTCTATGTAGCAGAGAAGGGGATGCTTCCTTGTGTTGGGCGTTCAAATGTTTAGAAGTCGGGCTAGATGCAGTGTAGGTTTCCATAGATCTGGGATTGAGCTCACTAGCTTAGCAGTTAGTCTTTCCACCTCCTTGGAAACCTGATAAACCCTACTCGAAGGATGGCTTGGTTGGTATCCCGATAAATCCATATGTTGGATTGGTTGTGTCTCATGTGAAGTTTTTCCAAGTGTAAACCATTGCATGTGTAAGCCTGATAAACCCATCTGTTGGCTTGGATGTGTCTCATGTGAATTTTGGCTAAGTGTAAACCACTGTCTGTGTAAGCCTGATAAACCCATATGTTGGATTGGCTATGTCTCATGTGAATTTTGGCCAAGTGTAAACCACTATTTATGTAATCCTAATAAACCCAATTGGAAGGATGGTTGGCTTGGATGGTAGCATGATAAACCCATCTGTTGGCTTGGCTGTGACTTGTATAAACTTTGGCTATGTGTAAATCATTGCCTGTGTAAGCCTGATAAACCCAATTGTGCTGGCTTGGATGTTTTTTATTGTATCTTTGGCTATGGGGAGGTCTGCTAGTGTTCCTTATTCCTTGGGGAAATCATGCCTAGCTAGGGGGTGGCAGTTTTGTTGAGAGATTGATGAGCACAATGGCCTATGGTTGGGTGGAACATTGCAGTGACATAGCGGGTTGCTGGAAAAGATTCTGATAAAGATAAGTATCTCTTGTGTTTCAATCCCTGCAAATGTACTTGTCTATAAATTAATATGAAATGATGAATGCTTGAATGAAATGTGTTGTGTTTCAATTGTATATTTCATAAATGATACATCTATGTGTGTAATTACTTCAATGATTTTTCTAAGTTGTTATGAAGTTAGATCGAATGGATTGGTGATGGCCTGGATGTTCAAAAACCAATTTTATACTTAGAAATTTTCATGAACAAATCAAATTTCCGCGGATTTTACCTTTCACAATTCCCTTTTTGCAACTTGCGGGATGCGGAAATCCACCTTGCAGAAGTTTGGACTCTGCATTTTCCCTTCCACAATTTCCTTTCCGCAACTTGTGGGATGCAGAAATGTCGTTTGGAGAAATATGCTTTCTGCATTTCTCTTCCACAATTCGTGGGATGCGAGATACGAGATGCGGAAATGACTATGGTAAATCTTGATTTTCGCAACCTTGATCTCTGCAATGGCCATTCCACATGCAGGATGAAGGATGCAGAATGCGGCATGCAGGATGCAGGGTGCAAGAGTGAAATTTTGATATGTTTCAGATTCTACAAATGAAGATCTCCGCACCATTGATTTTCTGCAGGATGATTCTCTACCATTCGGTCTCTCTACCTTGGGAAAAATAAATATTTATACATGGTGTGGATCAAAATGTTAGTAGGAGAAATTCTTTCTTATGTATATCTTTCCAGAATAAAAAAAATAGAATCAGGAATCATCATACGAATGCAGAATCAGAGTTGGGTAACTCGGGTAGAACAGTTGATTCGTGTTATCTCCTCCAAGGCGGGAGGGGATGTGACAGTGTGGTATCAGAGCTATTGTATGTAGCATTGGTCCTGGATGGGGCAGAAAGAAAATTGGTTACAATATTGGGCCTTGATGGGCTGAATTGGACAGTTACAGAGCTGTTGGTTAATAGTTCCAACATATTGTTGGCCGCATAACAGATAAAAACTGCCATGGGCAGTGGGTAAGTGATCTTGGTTTTGATTATATCTAACAGTTTTGTTATCTAACACATTTTTGCAGAATTACAATCCTCTTCAAGAAGGGCAGTACGATTCTGAATAGCTGGTTCGACCATGAGGACATACGATATGAATGATTATGCATGGGACCCCAATGTGCATGAGAAAGATTCTATGGGGGGGAATGTCACAATTGGAAATGTTGAGACAGAGTCTAATGGGAGGAGGTTTCAAGATACTCTCCAAGACTTTGCAGGGACCATGAGAATCCTTTCGGTGGAGATACAAAGCTACAGAGTAGACAATGAAAGACTGATTAAGTATCAGGAGGAGCAGAATCAGCTGAACGCATCCATATTGCACAGTTTGACAGACATTCAGAGAAAGATGAACTCTTGGGACCAGACAGTAAAGTCAAAAGGAAGTAAGAACTCTACTAGAGGAAGAAAGCAATCTCCTAGTGGGTCGTCTGACTTTGAAAAATCCACTAATGGTTCAAGTTTTTCCCCTCATGAGAATAAAAGGAAGAGTTCTCCTAATGGGTCGTCTAACTCTAAAAGATCCACTGAAGATTCAGGATCTTCATCTCATAGGGGTAGGAGGAAGAGGTGTTACCAGAACCTCTCACGAGATGAATTCAGGAAGGAAAAGCCTCCTACCTTCAATGGTGAGGTAAAGACTGGTCAAGAAGATGAAGGTTGGATTCTGGGAATAAGAAAATATTTCCAAGTCCAAGATTATTCTGGAAATTTGAAAGCTCGAGTATCCATTTTCAATATGATAGGAAGAGCGTCTATTTGGTGGGAACACTTCAGGCAAGTAAAGAAGATAAATCAAAGGAATATTGTCTGTAAATAGTTCTAGAAATATTTCAAGAAGAAGTACTCTCTGACCAGTACTATGATGACAAAATCAAAGAATTCCATGAGCTAATATTGGGACAGCAGACCCTCGAGAAATATGCAAACAAGTTCTTGGAACTGTTGAGGTATGTCAGGTATATTAAATATGAGAAGGTAAAAATCCAGTGCTTTCTAAGTAGACTACCTTAGTCCTACAAAGACCGAATTTAGTTCTATGAACCCAGAACTCTGGAAAAGGCGATAAGAAAAGCTAAGTATTGCTACGAGCAAAGAAAGAGAAGACCTGACTACCAGAAGGAGTGGAGGAATAAGATGAATGAGAATTATGATTAGAGGAAGAGAGGTTTCAAACCTCCTAACTTTCAGAATTAGCAGAAGCAACCATTCCAAGTTGAGAAGTAGCCAACCAGAGTGATGGGAGAAAATCCAAGAGAACCGTGACAGAACAGAGAACCACTTCAAATATGGAAATGTGGAGGACCCCACATACATATAAATGTGCACTGGACAATGAGAATGCAAGGCCATAATACAATATTCAAGAGGCAGAAATAGTGGGACATGTAGCAAGGGTAGTACCTAGAATTTATGAAGCACTGAAAGACCGCGACATAGATCACCAGTCAATGGTGGTTGAAGTTGCAAGTAAGATTGTTGATAGATATATTTCTATTTTTTTTTACCCTGGTTCTACTCACATTTATATTGCTCCTAGATTGGTGTAGGTTTGTGCTCTTAGGAAAGTAAAGCATAGAAAGTCATGGTTAGTTCAGCTAGCCACTGGAACTAAGAGAAAATTTAATGGAGTGGTGAAGAAATGTCCATTGGTGATAAATGGACTGAGCACTTGCATAGATCTGAATGTTATACCACTCGATTTCTATGATGTTCTCATTGGAATGGATTGGTTGGAAGCTCACAGGGTGAAGCTTGATTGTTATAACAAGACTTTTGAATACATGAATGAAGAACGAAACCCAATAATTGTAAGAGGAATACCAAAGGTAATTTCTGTAAGACAAATTTCAGCGGTGCAATTGAAGAAGTTTTGTAGAAAAGGTTGTTAGTTGTATGCATCCCATATTGAGGAGGCAACAGAGAACGAAACTCTCAAGTTGGAAGAATATCACGTGTTGCAAGAGTTCATAGATGTTTTTCCTTATGAGATTCCAGGGTTTCCTCCAAAGAGATAAATTGATTTCATGATTGAGCTTGTGCCAAGAGTAGCACCAGTGTCCAAAGCACATTACAAAATGAGTACACCATAAATGTTAGAGCTAAAGATGCAGCTGCAAGAATTGTTCGAGAAAAATTATATCAGGTCGGGTGTGTCTCCTGAGGGAGCACCAATTCTGTTTGTAAATAAGAAAGATGGTACACTCAGATTGTGTATTGACTACAGGAAGCTGAACAAAGTCACGGCGAAGAAAAAATATCCCTTGCCAAGAATTGATGACATCTTTGATCAAATCAAAGGAGTAAAGGTATTTTCCAAGATTGACTTTAGGTCTGGTTACCATCAGGTGAGAATCAAGGACGAAGACATTCATAAGACAACCTTCAGAACAAGGTATGTACATTATGAGTTTTTAGTGGTACCATTTGGTCTCACAAATGCACCAGCAACATTTATGTGCCTTATGAATAGTGGCTTCAACAAGTATTTGGACAAATTCATTCTTGTTTTCTTTGATGATATTCTTGTTTATTCTAAGAATGAAGAAGAGCCTGAAGAACATTTGTGACTAACATTGCAATTGCTCAGAGAACATCAGCTATATGCAAAGATGAGCAAGTGTGACTTCTATAAGGATAGAATTCAATACTTGGGTCACATTATTTCAGAAGAGGGTATATACGTGGACCCTGACAAGATTGAAGCTATCAAGAATTGGCCCACTCCAAAGAATGTGATAGAGGTAAGATATTTTATGGGGCTAGCATGATACTATAGGAGATTCATTGAAGGATTCTCCAAGGCTGCAGATGATGTCACTTCTTTGCAAAGGAAGGGGATAAAGTTCAAATGGACCTTGAAGTGCAAAGAATTTTTTTAGCAATTAAAGTATCTTCTCACAAGTGCACCGATATTTAAAGTTGCAGACCCATAAAAATATTTCGTAGTATGTATGGATGCATGCGATCAAGGACTTGGAGGAGTCCTTATGCAAGAAAACCATGTGATATGTTATGAATCCAGGAAGCTTGAGGACCAGGAAAAGAACTATGCCATGCATGATCTGGAACTTGCAGCCATTGTACATGCTCTCAAGAGGTCGAGGCATTACTTGAAGGGCATAAAATTTGAGTTAAGGATAGATCACTATGGTGTGAAATATTTGTTTGATCAGTCTACTATGAATGTTAGGAAAGCTATATGGCTAGAATTTTTATGTGTGTTTGATTTTGAAATCAAGCACATAAAAGGTAAGGAGAATAAGGTAGCTGATGCACTCAGCAGTAAATTACAAGAATTGAATGTGGTGTCTATTAGCATTTTCCAATCAGATTTGAGACAACAGATTATTAACCGTAATGTTGAAGATGAAATGTATGCACAGTTAAGGATAAATTGCAGCAGCAGAGCCGTGAAAATAAGTATGAAGGTTGTAAGTTAGAAGAAGATGAAATTCTTACTTATAAAAACAGAATTTACAGTCCCAATGTAGCATATTTGAGGAGGGTTTTTATGGTTGAAATCCATCAAACTCCATATTATGGTCAACCTGGATATCAAAAGACAATTGCTATAGCAATAAAGCAATACTTTTGGCCAGGCATGAAAAAGGACATGGCTGTATATATTTTGAGATGCATAAAGTGTTAGCAAGTGAAGGTTGAACATCAACACCCAATAGGTTTGTTTCTGCCTTTGCAGGTTCTAGAATGGAAATGGGAAGTGATTTCCATGGACTTTATTACAGTATTTCTGATGACTAGGAGACAACATGATTCCAACATGGTTGTGGTGGACAAGTTGATGAAGGTAGCACATTTTATACCAGTAAAGTCCATGCATAAGACTGATGATATTTCTAAGATTTTCATGAAAGAAAATTTTAAATTGCATGGATTTCCTAAGGCAATAGTCTCTGACAGAGATGTTAAGTTCACTTCTAAATTTTGGAAAGGATTGTTTGCAGACTTTGGAACAAAGTTGAATTTCAACACTGCCTACCATCCTCAGACCTATCGACAAAATGAGAAAGTTAACCAAGTAGTGGAAGACATGATTCATATGTATGTGATGGACAAACCATCCAAGTGGGAAGACTATTTACACCTGGTAGAGTTTTCTTATAACAATGGACAAAAAGCATCCTTGGGGATGAGTCCATATGAAGCTTTGTATGACAGGAGGTGCAGAACACCAGTAACTTGGGATAACCCAGTGAATAGAGTTGTGATCGGTCCAGGATTTATCAAGGAGATGGAGCAAGAAGTTGTAAAAATCAGACATAATCTAAAGGAAACCTAGGACATACAGAAAAGCTATGGAGATAAGCATAGGATGAACAAAGATTTTAGTAATGGGGGACCATGTTTACCTTAGGGTGAAGGAAAAGAAAATATCCTTGAAGCTTGGGAGTTGTGCCAAGCTGTCTCCTAGATACTGTGGGCTATTTGAAGTGCTTGGAATAATAGGACCAGTTGCATATAGACTTGTTAGCATTGGGGCTCATAATGTCTTTCCTGTTTCCTTTCTTAACAAATATGTACATGATCCTAACCATGTAGAAAAATTTGGAATGTGATGCAGGTGGAACCAGAGGGAGAGTTCCAAATCGAGCCTATGCACATCCTCGTCAGGAAGGTCACTATGCTTTGGAATCGAGCAATATGACAGGTAAAGGTGCAATGGGAGCACTACAGTCCTGAAGAAGATACATGGGAGATGGAGGATGCCATGTGACTGGAACATCCTTTTTTCAATCAATTATTCATATTGCGAAGGGCAATACTAGCAAAGCATTTGTGTTCAATGTTTTAAAGCACTGAGGACAGTGCTATTGAAGGGGGAGGGGAATGTAACACACCAGTTTTGAACCCATTTGCATTTAAATTAATGGAATGTAAATAATCATGGTGTGGAGCTCAAGGCAAAATCCCCACCATCGATTTAGTGTTTTTGTTTTGGCGATTAAGATTTAGGTCAATGGTGATTTTTTAATTCTAGCTAAACGTTATAAGTTTGGACATCATGTTAAATTTGTGATTTTTAATTAAAATCCTACAACCATTTATGTCAATGCAACAAAATGAGATGGGGGCATGATTTTTCCTAAGGATAAGGGGGGGATTGGAAGAGTGGGTATAAATTGGAAATGGGCAGAGCACCATTTCTGGAAAAACAGTTGTTAGGAATTTTGTTACACCTTCTGTGGACAGAAGTTGTTCCTCTAGCCTGAATGGTTCACATCTAGAACAAATAATTCACAACAAGATTGATAGACTTCTCCTAAAAACTACAGACACCTGGAATACAATCTTTAGAGATTAATGTGGTCCTTCACCTATGGAAAGAGATCTCCAAGAAGATGCCTGCAAAAACACATCAAACACAAAAGATCAAAAGTACCAAAGTATTATCTATAGATCTATATTGGTTACTAAGGAATCCAATAATAAACATGCAAGATTATACAAGACAAGTTATATGGGAAGATAATCAACTTTGCATTAATGAATAATGAAAGAGTTACAACCTCTTCCTTAGTGTTGAATGTACTCCTTCACAAAATCGATATATGATCCCCAATAGCTCCAACTTGCTCCTCTATGCTCACTCTTAATGAATCAAGACAAGATGTCAAAACGACAGCATGACTTTTCTCTCGCTCAACCACGGGGTATGAGCCTATTTATATAGGCCTCAAATGGATAGGGATGGTTGAGATTTTGGTGGGTGAGGTGGACATGAGATACTCAAAGCATGGATCTGGAGCTCAACTGACCCAAGTGAATATGGATAAGGCTTGCCACGAAGATTTTGATCTAGAAGCTTTGTGAAGATTCTATTTTTCACTTTTTACCAAGGGCGCCATTCCTGCTCCTTGATGACAGATTGGTGTTAGGAAGAACCATTCTTCAAACAAAGTGGAAAGGCGATTCCATAGCCAATCTTCAACACAACTCAGGCGATGCTGAAGAAGGCACCTCTCCTAAGCTTAAGGGTAGAAGTGGTGCTAGGTTTTTATGTGCAAGTTTGACATTTGGACCAGGGTTTTCACTTCAATATTTGGGAATGAGGGAAAACATAGATGTTTAGGATCTTATCACATGTTGATGATGAGATTTAGGTGTAATAGAATTCCCCCCAAATCATGAGGCTAGAGCAATACGATAGGTGAGAGCTTTGATAGAGCAAGTTATAACTTTTGAGGCAAGAATCGGCTTGATCAGAGATCAAAATCAACCAGGCATCTGCAATACATCAATAATTTTGACTCATGAGCAAATGTGTATTCACCATGGCTGCAAACCAATATAAGGCATATCCATGGGAGAGACAGCCACAACCATACAAATGTGGATCCATGCCAGTACTTCATACAATATACTCCATTGTAACCCGGGGAGAAAGGTATGAGTGCTTTATAACAACTACCTAGGGTCTTCGTTTCGTCTTCCACAAAGTACAATTCTATCCATGTGATTACAATGATCTAAATTTGAACATGGTAGAAACCACTTGATTACCAGTCAATGATGTGAACCGTTAACAAGTACAAGGGAAATCACCATTAATATCAATGATTCCCAAGGTACCCTAGTACAATCTACTAAGTGTGAATAGATGATTTGACGTTGAACACTCAGTCGAATCTCTTGATCAAAGATCAATGATGTGAACCTAAGTCGAGAACGAGAGAATATGTCACTGAGGCATACATATCTCAAGGTACTAAACTTGTTTCTAAGACTATTTTCTGGATAATGAGCTGATGTCGACAGGAATGGTCTCGTCGAAGGAGGGCCATGATGAATCCCACATCGACAACACAAAACTAGGAAACAATTTCTGGAATGTTGTAGATAATGTAACTGTAGGACTGACTCAAAAGTACTGACACAAAGGTTGTTTTGACTGCAGAGGTAAAAACTCTTACTTCCTTTGAACATCGGGCGGCACGACAATAGACCTGCGAGCATGACTGGACCAGGAGGATACACAGTACAACAGTGGACAACGCATTCTTTTGAAAGACTCAAAGGAGTGACATGACTCATGAAAGTGGACCGACTTGTAAGTCAGCTAAATACCCAATTGACTGGATGATATGCAGACAAGTGCCATGTTCAAAGGTGACAAACAACTACCATTTATTCACAAAATGAATTGATTCCCTTCCCTTAATTTGCCCATCATGATCGATGAGTGCCTCTTTTCATTTTTATGAGTCCAAAGAGGGTAACAAACACTCATTTTATCTCATCCAAAGACAAGTCCATTCTCATATGTTTCATGAACCTGAGAAAGGAGGGGTTTGTTCCCTGAATGGGTCTCTCAGTGTTTAGTTTAACGAGTCCAATGAAAGAAAACTCGGTATCGTTCATGTTTAGAGAGTCTAAATGAAGACAAAAGAAAACTCCAAAGGGCCCTTTTTCATATGATTTATCCCCTAGGGCCCAAAAAAGTATAAAATAATTCCCAAGAGAACTCTTCCAGTCATGATTGGCTGGAGCGTTCCTTTTTTTGTAAATAGTCTGTCCGAACTGAAAAAGAGATAACCTACCATCAGAGAGATGACTCTTCAAATAATTTTACAAGTATGAAGAAGACAAGTACTGGATAATCTTTTCATATTTAGAGAGTCCGAAAAGAGTTTAAAGGAGACTCCATCAGGTTTCTTTTCACGACGAGAAGTTTTTACAAGCCCAAAAAGAATCAGAAAAAGACTTGGAAATTTGATGCTGAGTTCTAAGAGTGTGACCAAAGTGTCGAAACAAATGCTCGAGGACTTTTTCCATTTTCTATAAGTACGAAAAATTCAAAAACAAACTCCTCCATAGACACTACTATTTATCTTTTCACCTCTGCAAGACTTAAAAAAGTCCATTAGTCTCCTATACACTTGAATAAATAAATTTATAAACTATATTAAAAGACATTTTCATATTAAAATGATTTTAAAATATTAATAATAATTTAAAAAGTCTTAAAAACATATTTAAAATCCAATTTGAATAGTAAAAACAAGTCAGTTTACTATTTACCAATTTGTGAAAGCATTTGGGAGACTTTTGGAACCAGATCTTCAACTGGAGATTACAGGAGCGTCTACTGTCCATTTTGAGTACCGTCAGAGGCAGGTAGATGCTATAACCTTGCACTTTCATTTTATCATTTCTATTTTTTATTTGGATAGGGTTTCAGGGGTATTTTAACAAGACCTAAACCTAAATTGCAGGTACCACTCCTGCCCCTTGTGGGACAGGTGATGCCCGATAAAAACTACCCCTTTTCAGTTTCACTCAGGTGGTGCCACCGCTATCTATACACGGAGGAAAGGTGGTATCGGTAGTGAGGTTGGAAAACTAAGTGGGCAAGCCAAAAGAAAATGTCTTTAATGATTTCAATGGTTGAATATGGCTTTGACTAGCTCATTTGTTGTTTTAAGCAGGTTTTATCCGATAAAAAATGGTTATATGGAAAGAACGGTGACATGATGATGATGGTGCCCTGGTTGAGGGAAATGTGGGGTGTATTACTGCTTTGAGAGGTTTTGGCCTCTTGAATTTTTTTTGCAATCTGAGCATGATATCCCATGAGCGCCTGTTAGAGCGTATTTTGCGTATGTGGAACCTTGAGCAGCAGTACTTTGAGGTGGGAGCTCATGTACTGACCATAGAGGTAGAAGATATATACTTCTTGACAGGACTATCTAGGAGGGGTGCTCATGTTTCATTGACTATTCCTAGAGGAGGGGATGTGACCACCTAGGAGCTGGTAAACCATCACTACGTGCCTAGTACTAGGATGTCGGGGAAGAAGATCCCCATAAAGGAAGTGGTGGACGATGCACTGCACACTGTCCTTTTTGTTATACAAAAGCTGGCAAGAAACCAAGGGGCTCACTAGGTCTCCAGGGTGCATTTACTATATGCCATAGAGGCTATGGCGCCCATAGTCTTTAATTGGGCAGAGGCACTACTTTCGGTTTTCAAGGATCATCTGACTAAATGTCAGCAAGGGGAATTGAAACAATTCGGCTATGGAACTATCTTAGCTTGTTTATTTTTTGAGCGGGTGCCCCACTTGAGGCCCTAAGTGAATTTTACAGAGCTGAGGCCCAGAGACCCTCATATGTTGATGTGGGTAGAGCTTATGGCTCATACAAGAGGCGGCAGAGTTAAAGTGAAGTATGATGCAGGATTCTTCCACTGGTTAGATGACTAGATCCTCATGATTAAGGATTACGCATATGCGGGTACTGACTTCGGGGGTGACCCAGATCTACCACTTCCACCTAGAGAGTAGTGGGGGCATATTGGTAAGAAACAAGATTCTAAAATGTTGATTATGTTTTTGTATTTTCATGTTTTATGTTTTTATAATTAGTAACAAGATCTAAATTTTCTCATGCAGATGTTGGTATGGAATGACCTGGGGGATCATCCCCAATGGACAGGAGAGTCGGAGCTTGGTTTGTTCATCAAGGTTATGACCAGCTAGAAGAGTTAGAGGAGAACCTATAGAGGTTAACCCTAGACATACCAAATGCAGATATTGATGACCTCCCGATGAGGTACCAGAGGCACACTGCAAGAGTGCCAGGTCGTTTCAGCCAACTGCTATGTAGAGTAGTGTGGGATGTCAAGTGTTACCATGACCATCACTAGATGATGTTCTGCATGATATATTACTAAAAGATGAGACAACTTCAGGATTTTGTATGATGTTGTATTTTCCTGAAAGCCATCGTGCTTCAGACGAGGTCTCGTGACCATTTTTGTAAAAAATTATATATATATATATATATATATATAGAGAGAGAGAGAGAGAGAGAGAGAGAGAGAGAGAGAGAGACTTTTTTCCTGGTGTTTATACGTTTCAAATGGAAAATGTATTTACATGAGTTTATGTGTTATTTACCGTTTATTTACAATATGATGAACCATGTTTGATTTTCAAGTTATGTATGAGCAATATACCAATATAAGATATAATTTGCTAATGAATCAACAACTGCATTGTCTGCCCTAGAGATATGCCTGTAAGTGATAACTTCAAATGACCTTTCCAATAGATGCACACTCCAGAAGAGGCAGAGTAGTACAAGATTTCTTATGGTATAGGCCTGGTTTAAATGACAAACCACTAACTAACTGCGAGTACATGAATACTACCAAATCACGAATGTCCTGAGATGTAGCTTCAGTTAGTAGACCTATTACTTCTCGATACTCGACGATGTTGTTGGTAGCTGGACCAATACAAACCACTCCTGAAATGACTATATCGTGTGTAGGGGAATACAGAACCCAAGTAGCTGAAGCAAGGTTTAGGGTATGATGGAAAGCAGCATTAATGAAACTGTAAAAGGCCATTCGATATGCATAACCAAAACATGGTATAAACAATCTGGAACACTAGACTCAAAACCATATTGAAAATACTAAAACACACTGAAAGTCAACAATGTACATATATACAAGGTACCATACATGAGTGATCTAAGCATAGTGCCTCTTCAGGTACAACCCATTGTGAGGTTGCTCGAAGGGGATTCTGTCATAATCCATGAGCTCATAGGCCCCTTTCTCTAAAACCTTGGACATGATAAAAGGACCATACCACATTGATTCAAACTTCCCTTTTCCTAGTTTATCATGTTTCTGATCATAAGTCAGCATTAGGTCACCTTTGTTAAACACACGAGGTTAGACATATTTATTGTACTGCACCTTGACACATTTCTTATGTGCCTCATTGACTAAGGCAACATCTCGTCTAGTTTCGTCAAGATTGTTTAGGTATAAAAATATTTCTTCCTTGGTGGAAGTATTGGGGAGAAGTTCAATGGCAAGTTTCAAAGACGGAATCTGACACTGAATAGGTAGGACAACTTCTAGTCCGTATACTAACTGAAAGGGTGTAAAACTAGTCATTGTTTTCACCGAAGTTCTATGAGCCCAAAGAGTGGAAAAGAGAGTCTGGTGCCAGTTGGATTTGTGATTTCCAACCATCTGACACAGCATAGTTTTCAAGACTTTGTTAATGGCCTTGACTTGACCATTAGCCTGCGGGTAATAGGGAGTCGAGTTTTCATGGTGAAAACCCAACTTAGCACTCAGATTTGCCATCATCTGATTCCATAAATGTGATCCGCGATCAATGACTATGGACTGAGGAACTCCAAACCTAGATATTACATGATTGAAAAGGAAGAGAGCGGAAGTCTTACCATCCTCTGCAAATGTAGGCATAGCCTCATCCCATTTAGTAAAATAATCCATGGCTACTATGATGTAACCATGCCCCCCGGATGAGGTAGGCTTACAATGCATACAATCTATCCCCCATTTGGAAAAAAGGCCAACGATAATGATGGGGTGTAATGGAGCAGGGTGGGTGCACTTTTTTGGATATAAATATTGGTATGGTGGGAATTTCTTGACAGCCTTGTGACAATATTTGAATATTGAGGGCCAAAAATAGCCAGCGTGAAGGATTTTTTGGGCTGTAGCCATCCTAGAAAGATGACCGCCACATGCTCCAGAGTGGCAGTCATTGAGAACTTGTTTAGCCTCTTCATGGGTGAGGCATCATTGGAGAATGGAATCTATACCAAGCCTGTACAATGTATCATTCAATATAAGGTAATATTTTGCGTGGTGACAGATACGGTGATGATCATCATGAGATACATTGGGATGAAATCTTTGTGTCTGGAGATAAATGGTTAAATATCCATACCACGGGTTAGTAGTGCTTATTAGGAACAGAAATTCATCCAGGAATGAATCATTGGGCTCAGAATCCATCAAAGCACCGGGAAGGTCACACATCAACTCTACAAATACCAATTATTTCTTTGAAGTAGCTTTGGCAAGCTCAAGGTCAAACTCCTATAGGATGACAATCGAATGGGAGTATTTCCCCCCTAGCACCTGACGAGTCATGATGTAGTACATAGGGTTTTGATCTATGAGTACGGTGGTGGTTTAAAGCAAGATGTAATGACAGAATTTTTGGACAGCAATGGCCATAGCCAATGCTAACTTATCCACATGCGAGTATCAAATTTTAGAATCAAGAAGATTCTTACTGGCGTAGTATATCATGTGTTCTTGGATGTTCTGATCCTCTTGGGCTAGAACCATTCCAATGGTAGTAGTAGAGGTAGAAACATATCAGAGAAAATCCTTTGAATAATATGGGGGGTGGATCATGGGTGAATGTGTCAGAGCGTGCTTAAGATTATCAAAGGCTCGTTGGGCCTGGTCATCCCAAAAGAATGGAGTGTCGTTCTTCAGGAGACACATATAACCGTGCGTTTTCTCAGCAAAGTTACAAACAAAATGATGAAGAAAATTTTCCTTCTGTAATATCCCAAAAATTCATAAAAATTTCAAGTGACATAAAATGTCTAAAGTTGCAGCTAAGTACCTGCTAATGGTTAGAGGAAAATGAAATAGTTTATAAAAGAACATGGGATCACTTCTTTATAAGAACCTATAAACTAAAAGGTGTAATCTTAAAAACTTGTGTTAGTGCTATTAATGACTTACAAGCTGTAATTCTATCAGAGTTAGAAAAGGACTCTTGCATTTTGCTGTTGCTAGATGTACTGATGTTTATCTTTTGTCAAGTAGGTAAGAATTCTTGTGTGTGATCGGGGCTTACTTAGCATTCAGCTAACGCAATTGGACTACTGGTTCCTTACAGGTTTAGCATGTAAGCGTATGATCCAGTAGGGTGTTATTTAAATTCAAATCGAGAAGCTACTTCGCTAGCATGATTAAGATGCTAGTTTTAGAAAATGTTTTAATATGCTGCTTATCTTCAAGGAGGTAATGTTAAATATTTTTCTGTTGTTACAACTCCATAGTTTGTATTTATAACTAACTCCATAATGGTGTTTTACCAACTACATAAACATGGGTTTAAACTTTGCAAGAACAAGTACTATCCAAAGTTCCTCAAATCGACTGAATATTATACTTTAAGAATCTAAAGAACACTGTTATTTTTGTTTACCATAATGGTTATTTATAATTTCTGTAGAGAGCATATAGCTCACAGTTTGGGCTTAAGTTCACTCCATACTATTTGGTGTTTCTTTTCGCAGTTACCTTCACTTCAGGACTCTATAAACGTCCTTCTCTCAATGAATGATCAAGTTACTTATGATTTTAAAATTCATCATTAAGTTGTTATAGTTTATTGGGATTTATTTACTGTTTTTGGTCTTTAGTTAACCGAACACTCCTTCAAAAATAACTCAAGGCTAAGTTCCAAGAGTCCATGGCTCTTCTTCTTACTATTTCCATCAACCCTAGCTAAAAACATAAATATCTACCTTTGATTTATTATCAAAGGAATCTCTAGAATAAACAAAAAGTGTTCAAGTTATAACCTATAGTCGATCCCTTAAGTATCGATACACCATGGTTTATATCAGATTATGGGTAATCATATAATGTAAAGTTTGTAATGATCGTTGGTTGATTGTAAATCATTTTGTTGCAGCGCTGACTATGGAACTCTACCCACGCTAGAGGAAATATTTAGAAGGACACGTGGGATGGTTTTATCCAGACAAGGGCTGACTTATAACTCCAAAAACCTACTCATTTGTTCTATAGAGCGAGGGTTGCCTCATCTTTTTGGCCAAGCTGAGAGCTCGCGACCATATGAGACCTGTCACCACCTTCACTTTTGACAGCTGGCTTCCATTCCAACGCTATGACTGTCTTGAGAGAGGTCGTGAGTGGTTTTTGGTCTTTAATGGTTGAACTAGTTTGCAACAAGTGTAGATACTAGTTTTTCTTCAGAACTCTAGGACTGTGTTTGTCTTGAGCTTTCAAACTGACTGACAAAGCTCAACCAGGAGTATTTCTCATCCAGTTGAGTTGATTTTCTTGTTTTCCTTTACAGTGATCACTCAGTGTCTTCTTATCTTGTGGCTTGGTGCCAACATGATCTAAGGTGGCCATTTTACCTCGGCTTCATCCTGAAACTTTAACAGGTAAAGAATTACACTCATTTCATTTTTAGGTTAATTTTTATAAAGGGTTTTACAAATTTTAAGAAGGATTTGTAATCATAAGGTTTGTAAACTTGCAGGTCCTTCTCCCGGCTCTATAGGTGGAAACAAGCTTCTCCTTTAGCGTTCCACTTGAGCATTCAATTGGCAAGCCCTGGTTGCAAACGAGGGTTTCTTCTTGTAATTTGTTGTGGTGGTTGGAAGTTAGGTTCTTTGCGGTTGAAAAAGGAATGGCCTCGGTTTACCTGTTAGCTTCTTGTTTTTGCTTGCTTGATTTGGTATGAGTTCGAAACCCTTAGAGGGTAGTTTGTGTAGGGAGGATGAAGGCTTATAGTAGTTGTGATAAATAGTTTTTAAGTCTAAGCCTTTACGGCCTGAACAATGTAAATTCTTTTACTTCTTTTGATAGAGCTTAGCTCTAAGCCCTACGAGGCTGTTGACCTCTGTCTGGTTAATTTTTAGTTTTTAAAATAGATTTTTAAAGAAAAAGAAAAGATTTTTAATCAGTCAAGATTTCTAAAAGGATTAAGGGTTTTTACCTGGCAGTGATGTATGGTTACTTTTCGATATATACTATTTTGTTTTAGCTATGATTTGGACATGCCTGAGCCTTAACTTGTAATTCTAAAGGCAACAAGCCATTTTCTTCCTATTTGATTTTGTTTTTAATAAATGGTTATAGTAATATTTTAATTATTATCGTGTAATTAAAAGGATTTACAGTGCAATGTAATTATGGAAATTTTTACTGTGTTAAGAGTACTATTATTACTCTGTTTGACTCTTAAGGGTTAATGTTCAAGTATACCCTACTGTTTGGTGAAAGAATAAATTTTACATGGAAAATTCTTAGCTCTGTTTTATTATTTTCCTTCAATGATTTTTACAGTTGTTTTAATTCTTAAAAAGGAAAATTTAGGGTAAATACTGCAAGCTTGAGAATAGGATTAAGTTTATCTTTCAATAACCTAGGTAGTTGTCTTGAGGTTACAGTAGAAACTTATGTCTTAATACAGAGACACATATTGTTTGGAAATAAATTATTATAAGATTTTATTGAAAATTATCTTAACCTAAACCCTAAGTGATAGTCTATTTACTACTCCTATGTTTATTTGATTAATTGTATCTATTGTATTTATAAAGAATAATAGTATTCAAATAGTTCTATATGTAGTATGATTACTAAATATTTTTAAATACCTATGTTTAGTTCTTTTCTGAAGTAAATACATTCAATAGATAAAGTGTTCATTGTTTCTTACAGAATAAAATCATATGTAAACTATAGTAGAATTTAGTTACATTTTCCATTCAGGGTTAAATAAGAATCATCATAGCTACCTAAACACCCAAATGTACTAGAGTACCGCCTAAGCCAGGCATGGAAAAATACAGTATGGAAATCTATTTCTATTTATTTCTCATTTAGCATATTTACTACTATTTCTAACACAATCGGTCAATTACTAAGTCCATCAATATACAGTTACTCTTTTCTTCATAAACCCTAATAAAATACTAACATGCCTGTATTTGAAAACTAGTAAACCTTTAAATAAAGACAATAAATAAATATAATAACATGAAACAATTAGAACCTATCAATGATGAGGTGACAACATCTTAAGGAGGTTGTTCCTCCCAACCAAATCCTGGAGAAAGCTTAGACTGCACTTCCTCAGGACCCCTGAGCCTGTTTCCTGGTCCTCCTGGTAGAGAACTGGGTAAAGGATATGTCCTTAAGACCTTCTATCACCTGACTGGTTCAATTACCTCAGTAATCCAAATATGCTCACAGCAGTAAGAAATTCAGCCTAATAGCTGCAATAAGCTCAGTCTCAACAGTTAACCCCTCAAACTCACTTCAGTAATCCCCTCCATCAAATTTCTCATGAGCAAATTCATTCACTCTGAATGATCACTTATCAGAACGAGTTGCCTCAGCTGTCTTCAATGGAAAATTTTATATAAATGCCTAGGTATTCTGGGTCAGTTTTCATTTAATGAGTCACTTGCTTCAATTACACTTTATTGGGGAATCATGACACAAATATAGGGAAGTTGCCACCTGCAACAGTTGGAAGTAGTTTGAGGATGCTGCCACTTGTCAGTGTACTCTCCACCCAGTCTCCTCCACCAAGTGACCAGTTAACACTCTTTTAACAGCTCCCCTAAGTTGTTGTCTCGTCATTTATTTATTTATAAATAAAATATTCTAAATTACATTAATTATTCTTGACCCCACTTGGTCATCAATTACAAACTTAGCATAAAATATAACACAATGTTCCTCAAATAACATTAAATTGTTGTTGCAAATTGGGGCATGTGACATACACACCCCCTTAATTTATATCATCGTCCTCGATGTTATTTATTCATCATCCTCAGAGTTCCCCTAAAATAGAATTGGATATGCATCCTGCATATGACTTCCCAATTCCCAGGTGGCTTCTTCTAGACTAAGGTGCTTCCATTGCACCTTCACCTAACCAATGGTGTGATTCCGAAGCGATATCTCCCTCTATTTGAGGATACAATCCGGTGCCACTAGAAAATCTCCTTCAAGTTCCACCTGCACATCATTCCAATTAATAACATGAGTAGCATCATGTACATATTTTTTTAATACAGAAATGTGAAAAACATTGTGAACTCTTAGATTTGGTGGTAGAGCTAACTGATATGCTACCTATCCTATCCTGGACAGTATTTCAAAAGGACCACAATATCGAGGGGTTAGCTTGGCACAGCTACCCAACCTCAGAGAACTCTTTTTGGGTCTCACCTTAATAAAAACATGTTCACCCACTTGGAACTCCTTTGGAGTTCGTTTAAGGTCTGCTTGACTTTTCTATTGATCTTGTGCAATTTTCAAATTACCTTGTACCTGTTTTACAATTAACTCCATTTCTTTCAATAATTCAGGTCCTAATACTAACCTGTCCACTGGATTACTCCAAGAGATGGGAGTATTGCATTTCCTTCCATACAGAATTTCGAAAGGACTATACCTAGCTGAAGCTTGATAATGATTATTGTAAGCAAATTCTACCAGGTGCAAATAATCTTTCCATTTACCTAGCTGCTCCTTTACGTACATTCTGAGTAGATCCTCCAATACCTGATTTACTCTTTCAATTTTTCCATCAGTTTGAGGATGGAAAGAAGTACTAAATTTTAACATAGTATTTAATCCTTTAAACAAAGATTTCCAAAAATTACCTGTAAATTAAGGGTCTCTGTCTGAAATTATCACCTTCGGTATTCCATGCAAACGAAAAATTTGTTTTAAGAAAATATCAGCATTATTTGCAGCTATGTAAGTAGTTTTTACAGGTATAAAATGGGCTGCTTTACTCAATTTGTCAACCACTACCATTATTGAGTCATTTAAGTTTTTATTTCTAGGTAATCCCGTAACAAAATCAAGGCTAATTATCTCCCATTTCCAGCTAGGAATAGGCAATGGCTGAAGTAGCCCAGCTGGATGTTGATGTTCAGTTTTTATTTGTTGACATTCAAAGCATCTAGCAATATATTCTGCTAGTTCATTTTTCATGTTTGGATAGAAATAATCCTTTCTTAGCATGGTTGTAGTTTTCTGATAACCTGGATGCCTTGAATAAGGAGTTTTATGAATTTTGTTTAAATTTAACAGCTTAATCTTAGGTACATTAGGTACGTATAATCTATCTTTATATAGTAATAATCATTTTTCATTCAAGATATACCCTGTACTTAGACTTTCTATTAAATTCTCTTTTACTTTTGCTTGTAATTTTCTGTAATTTTCATCTTGTTATATTCCATGTTCAAGTTGTTCTTCCAAGTCTGCTGTATAAGTGTTGATGGCTGCTGTAAAATTCAGCTTTGCATTTCTACTTAATGCATCAACAACCTTATTCTCCTTTCCTTTAATGTGTTGAATTTCAAAATCATATTCACTTAGAAAAGATAGCCACCTAGCTTGCCTAGCATTCAAGTTAGGTTAATCTAATAGGTATTTCAATCCTTTATTATCTGTCATTAATATAAAATTCCTTCCAATTAAATGATGACACCACATCTTTAAGGCATGTATGACAGCAGCTAATTCTAAGTCATAAGCCGCATAACTTTTCTCATGAATCTTTAGCTTCCTAGACTCATAGGCAATGACGTGTCCTTCCTGATTTAATACTCCACATAAACCGTCATTGCATGCGTCAGTACATACTATAAAATATTTATTAGGGTCAGCAATTCTTAGAATTTGTGCGGTGGTTAATAATGTTTTGAACCTTTTAAAATTGTCTTCACACTTCTCATTCCAATCGAATTTCTTTCCCTTTTTTTGCAAAGAGGTTATAGGGTTTGCAATTCTTGAAAACCCTTCGGTGAATCTACGGTAATAACCAGTAATCCCCATGAATGATCGGACGTCAGTTATGTCTTTTGGGACTGGCCAATATTAGATTGCCTTTATCTTTTCGGGGTCAACAGAAATTCCTTCTTTAGTCACCACATGACCTAAATACTGGATTTTATCTTTACAGAAGTCACATTTACTAAATTTTGCAAAAATTTGATGCTCTCGTAACTCTTGCAAGAAATTTTTTAAGTGTTCTTTATGTCCCTCTTCAGATTTTGAGTAAATTATGATGTCGTCAATAAATATGACCACAAATTTATCCAGATATTTGTGCATTACATTATTCATCAAACACATAAAAATAGCTGGAGCATTAGTTATCCCGAAGGGCATAACGACAAACTTGTAATGTCCATATCGAGTTCTAAAGGTTGTTTTAAAGATGTCTTCATCTTTGATTCAGACCTGGTGGTATCCAGATCGTAAATCAATTTTTGAAAACACCATGGCTCCACGTAGCTGATCAAACAGATTATCTATGCCAGGCAAAGGGTATCTGTTCTTGATATTCATTTTATTTAATTGACGATAATCTATACATAATCATAGAGTTCCATCCTTCTTCTTAACAAAGATGACATGTGCCCCCCAGGGAGACACACTAGCTCTAATGTAATTCTTATCAATAATTTTTTTTAACTATGACTTAAGTTCATTTAATTCTAGTATATTCATCTGATAAGGGGATTTTGAGCTGGGAACTGCACGAGGTACCACCTCAATAGTAAAATCTAATTCCCGTTTCGGAGTTAGTCACGAAATTTCTTCTGGAAATACATCTGAATATTCCCTTAGAATCAGAATATCTTCCAAGTTTAATTTATCTATGTTGTTAATGTTTTTTTCATTGATTATTGTTACTGCATAAGCCTTACATCCTTTCCTAACATCTCTCTTAAGCTGTAGAGCAGAGATCTACCTTACAACAGTTTTTCTAGGGATTCCCCTTACATTTATTAACTTTCCATTGTTATTTATGCAAGTAAAAGTTTTATCAAAGAAATTCAAGACCACATAACCAATCCATACCAATTAATATATCATATGAACCTAAAGGTAGCACATTGAGCTTAACAAAAGTTTCAAACTAATCCATAGTTACTGCACAATTATTAACAAAGCTAATTACCTTTCTCTTTGCACCAGTAGTTAGCTGAACTAACCAAGAACTTGCAAACTTTTCAATTGGAAGCTTACACTTTTATACTAAATTAGGAGAAATATAGCTTAAACTAGCTCCTGGATCAATTAAGATAGATATAGGTATTTGATTTATCTTACCTTCCACTTCCACATGGAAGTTTGATAATCTGCTTGCCAGTTCTCTAATGATGCATTGATCCTGGGCATTGTCCTCGCTATATCAGCAACATTCATCTCCTCCTATATTATGTGTACGTTGCTAACAGTCTTCTTTCGATTGGGGCAGACTGATGCATAATGCGGTCCATTGCATTCCCAACACTTTATGGGTTCCTTTCGTTCAAAGTTATTTGTATAATTATTGTGGTTGTTAGCAGATTCTTTATTCCTTTGATTATTCGGATTGGTCTGTGAATTACTTTTGTTCCCTTGGAAATTCTTACTAGAAAAATTTCTGGTGTTATTATTCTTAGAATTTCGATTAGGTACAAACTCTTTATTTTTCTGTTCAAATTTATTATTCCTTTTGGCCTTCCAGTTGAACATGCTCTACTTTTTACGATTCTATTCATGACAGAAATTCACTTTTGTCATTGCTTCTTCTAATGTTTTTGGATTGTCATACTCAATTTTGTCCTTTATATGATAAGGTAAATAGCTGAGAAACCGCTGTACCTTAGGTTTCTCATCCACAATATATGGCACATACTCGAGCAGACTTAGAAATTTACTATTCAATTCTTTCATATTCATTGTACCCAGTTTTAGCTCGTAGAATTCCTTAGCCCTTTCCTCATAGCACTGGTCAGATAAAAATTTATTTTTGAAATATTTCTTAAATGTACTCCAATTTATGTTTTTCTCCCATATACCTTTTACTCTTTTTAAGTCCTACCACCATACATCAGCTTTTCCTATAAGATTATAAATAGCCATCCTGGCCTTCAGTTGATTAGAGTAGTTATAAATTTGGAAGTATTTCTTCATCCTGGACAGCCAGGATTCTGCTTCTTCCCCCTTCTCAGTTTATCCATTAAAATTTAGTGGCTTGATTTTCTTGAACTCTCCAAAGATTTCTTCATAAGATTTAAATTTTCTTTGCCTAGTATGGTGGTTATCTTCACTACTGTCACTAGTATAATGAAAATTTTGTTTATGTAAATCACCATATACTTCAGAAGATGAGCTACTTTCGTTTTTAACTTGTTTAGTCTTTTTATCTTTATGTTGATAACCTATACCTTTAGACTCAGTTCTTTTATCTTTTCCCTCAATATGAAATCTTTCTATTAAAATCTAATTTAGCTCCTCTTGAGCTCTCAAAATCCTCTCATTTTCTTTCTTAACTGATTCCATCTCTGATTTTAGTTCTTTAACTGTTTGTATTAGTTTGGAAGAATTACTAGTTATATCTTCTTATATAGGTTCTTTTTGAAGATTATTTCGTTCAGTGTAAGGAGATTCCTCATCCGCATATTCTTCCAATCTATCCATACCTGTCATTAACTCAGAAACAAAATTCTCTGTGTATCATTCAAAGAAAACAACATTAGCATATTTATTTAAATTTACTGTTCCACATATGCAAGTTGAGCTACATTCAGGCCTAGTGTTTGAACCTTGTGCTCTGATACCGCATGTAATATCCCAAAAATTTGTAAAATTTAAAAAAAAAATCAAGTGACATAAAATGTCTAAAGTTGCAGCTAAGTACTTGCTAATGGTAGCGGAAAATGAAACAGTTTATAAAAGAACACGAGATCAGTTCTTTATAAGAACTTGTGAACTAAAAGGTGTAATCTTAAATACTTGTGTTAGTGCTATTAATAACTTAGCAGCTGTAATTCTATCAGAGTTAGAAAAGGACTTGCATTTTGCTGCTACTAGATGTACTGATGTTTATATTTTGTCAAGTAGGTAATAATTCTTGTGTGTGATCGGGGCTTACTTAGTGTTTAGCTAACTCATTTGGACTGCTAGTTCCTTACAGGTTTAGCAGGTAAGTGTATGATCCAGTAGGGTGTTATTTAAATTCAAGTTGAGAAGCTACTTCGCTAGCATGATTAAGATGCTAGTTTTAGAAAATGTTTTAATATGCTGCTTGTCTTCAAGGAGGTAATGTTAAATATTTTTTTGTCATTACAACTCCATAATTTGTATTTAAAACTAACTCCATAATGGTGTTTACCAATTACATAAACATGGGTTTAAACTTTGCAAGAACAAGTACTATCCAAAGCTCCTCAAATCGACTGAATATTATACTTTAAGAATCTAAAGAACACTGTTATTTTTGTTTACTATAATGGTTATTTATAATTTCCGTAGAGAGCATATAGCTCATAGTTTGGGCTTAAGTTCACTCCATACTATTTGGCGTTTCTTTTCATAGCTACCTTAACTTCAGGACTTTATAAATGTCCTTCTCTCAATGAATGATCAAGTTACTTATGCTTTTAATTATAAATTCATCATTAAATTGTTAGAGTTTTATTGGGATTTCTTTAACATTTTTGGTCTTCAGTTAACCGAACACTCCTTCAAAAATAACTCAAGGCTAAGTTCCAAGAGTCCATGGCTCTTCTTCTTACTATTTCTATCAACCCTAGCTAAAAACATAACAATCTACCTTTGATTAATTATCAAAGGAATCTCTCGAATAAACAAAAGTGTTCAAGTTATAACCTATAGTCATTCCCTTAAGTATCAATACACCATGGTTTATATCAGATTATGGGAAATCATATAATATAAAGTTTGTAATGATCGTTGGTTGATCGTAAATCATTTTGTTGTAGGACTGACTATGGAACTCTACCCACACTGGAGGAAATATTTATAAGGACACGCAGGATGGTTTTATCCACACAAAGGTTGACTTATAACTCCAAAACCCTACTCATTTGTTCTGTAGAGCGAGGGTTCCTCCATCTTGTTGGCTGAGATGAGAGGTTGCAGCCATATGAGACCTATAATCACCTTCAAGTTTGACATCTTGCTTCCATTCCAACACTGTGATTGTCTTGAGAGAGGTCGTGAGTGGTTTTTGGTCTTTAATGGTTGAACTAGTTTGCAGTGAGTGTAGATACTAGTTTTTCTTCTAAACTCGAGGACTGTGTTTGTCTTGAGCTTGCAAACTGACTAACAGAGCTCGAGCAGGAGTATTTCTCATCTAGTTGAGTTGATTTTCTTGTTTTCCTTTACAGTGGTGACTCAGTGTCTTCTTATCTTCTGGCACAGTGCCAACACGATCTAAGGTGGTCATTTTACCTCAGCTTCATCCCAAAAATTTAACAAGTAAAGACTTACACTCATTATGTTTTTAGGTTAACTTTTATAAAGGGTTTTACAAATTTTAAGAAGGATTTGTAATCATAAGGTTTGTAAACTTGCAGGTCCTTCTCACAGCTCTGTAGGTGGAATTGAGCTTCTCCTTCAACTTTCCACTTGAGCATTCAATTGGTAAGCCCTGGTTGCAAACGAGGATTTCTTCCTGCAATTTGCTGTGGTGGTTGGAAGTTAGGTTCTTTGCGGTTGAAAAAGGCACGACCTCGGTTTACCTGTTAGCTTGTTGTTTTTGCTTGCTTGATTCTGTATGAGTTCGAAACCCTTAGAGGGTAATTTGTGCAGGGAGGATGAAGGCTTATAGTAGCCGTGATAAATAGTTTTTAACTCTAAGCCTTTACGGCCTAAACAATGTAACTTTTTTTACTTCTTTTGATAGATCTTAGCTCTAAGCCCTATGAGGCTGTCGACCTCTGTCTGGTTAATTTTTAGTTTTTAAAATAGATTTTTAAAGGAAAAGAAAAGATTATTAATCAGTCAGAATTTGTAAAAGGATTAAGGGTTTTTACCTGGCAGTAATGTATGGTTACTGTTCGATATATACTAGTTTGTTTTAGCTAAGATTTGGACAGGCCTGAGTCTTAACCTTTAATTTTAAAGGCAATAAGCCATTTTCTTCCTATTTGATTTTGTTTTTAATAAATAGTTATAGTACTATTTTAATTATTATCATGTAATTAAAAGGATTTATAGTGCAATGCAATTATGGAAATTTTTATTGTGTTAAGAGTACTATTATTAATTTGTTTGACTCTTAAGGGTTAATTTTCAAGTATACCCTACCGTTCAGTGAAAGAATAAATTTTACATGGAAAATTCTTAGCTCCGTTTTATTATTTTCCTTCAATGATTTTTACAGCTGTTTTAATTCTTAAAAAGGAAGTTTTAGGGTAAATACTGCAAGCTTGAGAATAGGATTAAGTTTATCTTTTAATAACCTAGGTAGTTCTCTTAAGGTTACAGTAGAAACTTATTTCTTAATACAGAGACACATATTGTCTGGAAATAAATTATTATAAGATTTTATTGAAAATTATCTTAACCTAAACCCTAAGTGATAGTGTAACGAACATAAAATAAGATAATAATTAAATAATTAATAATTATGTTAACTAAGTTAGGTTATGAAATGAGGCGTCTCCTTAACATTAAATGTCCAAGCCATATTTAAGGCAGGGCCACCATTTGTAACATATCATCTCTTATCTTATCATCAATATATACTTGTCTTATGGCTTATCTAATTTACCAAGTCTTTTGGTGAATTCATTGTGTGAGAGAATAACTATTCGGCTCATTTGGTATCAGAGCTAGTTTGTGATCCAGGCCTTTGTCCATATCCAAATTTTTAATCATAATCCTAGGGAGTCCCTAAATTTATGGTCTTTGACCAAGTAAAAAAAATAAAAGAAAGTAAAAAGAAAAAAGAAAAAGGAAAGAGAGTTAAAAAAAAAAGTGAAAAAAAGTAAAGAAAAAAAAACTAAAAGAACAAGGAAAAACAAAAAAAAAGGAAAGAAAAAAAAAGGTTAAAACAAAAAGATAAAAGTAAAAGGAAAAAAAAAAGAGAGGGTAAAAGTGAAATCACACCTGGTTTCTTAAAGTGGGTTTGTGTTTGAATATAAAAGTGTATAATAAATACTACTAAAAGCAAGTGAGATTTGAACTTAGTTGGGGAAGGTAACACTCATTCCTTCCAACCACCCAATCTACTAGAATTTTACAAAACTTAAGGGAAACAAAAAATCTAAAAGTACATAATAATTGCTACTAAGAAGCAAGTAAGATTTTAACTTAGGTGGTGAAGGTAACAATCATTCCTCCCAACCACCCAATCTACAAGAAGTATTTATCAACCTTCAAAAAAGAAAAGAAAAATATTATTATTATTATTATTATTATTATTATAATTACTTAATAATTGTACTAAGTACAATTATTAAATTACAAGAGCAAAGCAAAACAAAACAAAACAAATTTTTTAATAAAAGTCAAATATTATATATAATAATAAAATATTATTATTATATTATAATATTTATTTTTAAAAACAAAAAAAACTATATACAAATATTATATAGTTTATATAAAAAACAATAACAATATTAATTAAATAATTAATATTTATTATTAAAAAAAAGGACAGTATCAAAAAAAGAAAAGGAAGATCTTCTATCATCGAAGATACAAAAGAAAAGAAGACAATAAGTCAAGACTTTATATCATCAAAGAAACAAAATCCAAGGAAGACTCATCAAGAAATCGACAGCCATCCATCATTAAAAAAGTTAGAGATCATGGAATCTGGTTTGCGACTACAAATAGAGAAATTAGAAGCCAAGTTAAAGCATTATCGAAGAGACAATGAAGAATTACGAGACACAAATACAAACTCGGAAGTAATAATTAAAATACATGAGATGCAAAAAGAGCTCAACGAACAAAAAATTTCCGACCAGAAAAATCATATAGAAAAATTGTCTTCCCAAATTGAGAAATTAAAAGACGAAAACGATTTTAATCAGAGATTGAAAAATCAAGACATAAAGAAAGAAATAAACGATTACGAAGCAGAAATAAGACGATTGAACAAAATCGATAGCGATGAGGATGAAGAACTAACGCAGATACGACATAAATTAGAAAATCAAGAATCAGTGATGGACCAGTATTGACAACAGATAAAAGTTCTTCAACAACAAAATCATGACTCTAAAAAGACTCATAAGTCAGAGATCGCAAAAATTAATAAAACACTATCCAACAATTCCGAAGAAATTTTCAGATTAAGGAATCATAACAAAACACTAGTCACGAAAATTAAGAAGTTGAAAAATGGTCAGAAGACAGAACAATCTATGGAAGACATTGAAGGGAAAATTCTAGAAAATCAGGAAGAAAATAGTTGCATCAGAAGTCATAACAAAGATCTTAAGGAACAACAATAAGTCTGAAGATGACAGAAAAGCGCAAGTAGAAGTGATTAAGAAGTTTCAAAATAATTATATGCAGTTGGAAAACAAGTTGGAAAAGATACAGAATGAAACCTTAAAACCTCAAGGAACGAAAATACAAATTCCAACTCACATCAATGCTCAAAAGATGACACTCATAAAAGAAAATGACATTGTGAAAATTCCCTATCGACACCTCTACAATAAAAACCGAAATTCTAAAAAGTGGGAAATGTTGAAAGATAATGATACTAATATGATCAAAGCTTCTGACAACAGATCAGTAGGGAATCCCAACAGTCAACAACAAAGCAATTTAGGATGGATTGACCCATCCACATATCGAAAGTTATGCTCTATACTTAGCAATTCGTATCGACATGTGTCCTCAGCCACGGCATCACAAAGAACGGTGCGACAACATTATAAGGCTTTGAGGACAAAGCCTTTCTAAGACAGTGGCAATGTAACAAAAATAAAATAAGATAATAATTAAATAATTAATAATTAGGTTAACCAAGTTAGGTTATGAAATGAGGCGTCTCCTCAACATTAAATGCCCAAGCCATATTTAAGGCAGGGCCACCATTTGTAACATATCATCTCTTATATTATCATTAATATATACTTGCCTTATGGCTTATCTGATTTACCAAGTATTTTGGTGAATTCATTGTGTGAGTGAATAATTATTTGGCTCAGATAGTCTGTTTACTATTCCTATGTTTATTTGATTAACTGTATCTATTGTATTTATAAAGAATAATAGCATCCAAATAGTTCTATATGTAGTATGATTACTAAATATCTTTAAATACCTATGTTCAGTTCTTGTCTGAAGTAAATACATTCAATAGATAAAGTGTTTACTGTTTCTTGCAGAATAAAATCATAAGCAAACTATAGAAAAATTTAGTTACATTTTTCATTTAGGGTTAAATAAGAATCATCATATCTACCTAAACACCCAGCTATACTAGAGTACTGCCTAAGCCAGGCATCGAAAAATATAGTATGGAAATCTATTTCTATTTATTTCTCATTTAGCATATTTACTACGATTTCTAAAATAATCAGTCAATTACTAAGTCCATCAATACACCGTTACTCTTTTCTTCATAAACCCTAATAAAATACTAACATTCCTATATTTGAAAACTAGTAAACATTTTACTAAAGACAATAAATAAATATAATAACATGAAACAATTAGAACATGTCAATGATGAGGTGACAACAGCTTAAGGAGGATGTTCCTCCCAACCAACTCCCAGAGAAAGCTTAGACCGCACTTCCTCAGGACCCCCGAGCATGTTTCCTGGTCCTCCTAGTAGAGTATTGGGTGAAGGATATGTCCCTAATACCTTCTGTCACCTGACTGGTCCAATTAACTCAGTAATCCAAATCTCCTCATAGCAGTAAGAACTTTAGCCCAATAGCTACAATAATTCCAGTCTCAACAGTTAACCCCTCAACCTCACTTCAGTAATCCCCTCCATCGAATTTCTCATGAGCAAATTCATTCACTCTGAATGATCACTTCTCAGAATGAGCAGCCTTAGCTATCTTCAATGGGAAATTTTATAGAAATGCCTAGGTCTTCTGGGTCAGTTTTCATTTAATGAGCCACCTGCTCCAATTCCACTTTCTTGGGGAATCATGACCACAAATATAGGGAAGTTGCCACCTGCAACACTTGGAAGTAGTTTGAGGATGTTGCCACTTGTCAATGTTCTCTCCATCCAGTCTCCTCCACCAAGTGACCAGTTAACACTCTTTTAACAGCTTCCCTAAGTTGTTGTCTCATCATTTATTTATTTATATATAAAATATTTTGAATTACATTAATTATTCTTGACCCCACTTGGTCATCAATTACAAACTTAGCATAAAATATAACACAATGGTCCTCAAATAACATTAAATTGTTTTTGCAAATTGGGGCATGTGACACCTTCCCTTGCAAACTTTGGAGTTCAAGGATGTTGGTTGGGGCAAGCAGGGAAAGTATAGCAGCAATTTTTAATGGATCAATTTGGATGCCATCCTTAGAAACCACGAAGCCTAAGAGGCGTCCCATTTCAACGCCAAAAACACATTTATGTGGATTCAACCATATTTTATAATGGTGACATCTCAGGAATATGTCTATAAGATGTTGAGGATGGTCTTCCCATTGCCATGAATGCACAGGGAGGTCATCAAGGTACGGCTCCACGATGTTCTTAATGTCATGAAACGCATAGGACACGGCGTGCTGCAATGTGGCTCCGATGTTCTTAAGGCCAAATGGTAACTTTCTATAGGTGAAGGTCCCCCACGGGCATATAAAGGTCATCTTGTGTTGATCGGTGGGAAATATCTCAATCTGATTGTAGCCAGAAAATCCATCCATAAATGAGAAGATGACACTTTCGGCACTTTTTTCGATAATCTGATCGATATTTGGAGTTAGAAAATTGTCATTAGGACAAGCTTTATTCAGGTCTCGAAAATCGATGCAAACTTGAATGGGTCCTTGCTTTTTGTTCATAGGAACGATACTCGATATCCATTCTGTCGGGGGCACAGGATAAATGAATCCTTCTTTCAGAAGTTTTTCGACTTCGGCTTTAATATCCGTAGCCTTCCGAGGATGGACTTGATGCAACTTTTTCCTAACCAGTTTGGCCATGGGATAGGTTTTGATTTCATGGACTACAATAGATGGGTCTATCCCAGGCATTTCTTCTTAAGACCAAGAAAAAATGTCTCAGAACTCCTTGAAAAGTTCTCTATATTCTTTAGTTTCTTCCATTGAATAGTTCTGCCCTATCTGAACATGTTCAATAGTTCTAGGCTTGACCGATATATCAATCGGAGACGTTTTAGTAATGTTGCATAGATTTCCTTCAAAGTCATAATCTTGCAATAAGACAGGTGTTTGCAGGATGTCGACAATATCAGTACCCAAGAGAGATACAAAATCATTATCTGTCGAACTGGTATTGGGGAGGAACGAGGATCTATGATGATGATCCTCCCATACTGATTCATTCGTACTCATAATCTCTATGATAGACTCGTCTGACGGAAAAGTCTGGGAGAGATAATCCAGAGTAGGAAGAGAGGGTTCTAACCAGTAGGGCAGGTGGTAGGGATTTGAAGCCACAAGATGAAGATCATCTATATAGTCATTGGAAACAGATTGGATTGCATCACAAACTGCTTCATGTGGGCTACGGGAGGATGACTCAACAACTTGTTTACCCTTGGGATCATAGCCAAACGAAGGGATCATATTGACAGTCGCCATCTCTGTGCTAGAAGGAGCTGACAGGAACACACCCATGAGGGTGGAGTCTTTCAGCATGCATACCCCAATTGACTGGTAAGGAGGAAAGGACTGACCTAGCATAGGGATGTTATTCGTTGTAGGGATGGTAACATCTGACATGCATAAATTGAGTTGATCAATCATCACAATTCTTCCCAAATGAGGAAATTGGAGAGTTCTAAACACCATTGAAGTGACAGTGGTCATAGCATAAAACCAATTTCTTCCTAAGAGAAGATTGTATTCTAATAGGGAATCCACTACTTCCACTTGAATGGAAACAATTTTTCCCCCTACCTCAACTGAAAGTGATGGCATGAGACCATGGGGTTGGAAACCTATTCCATCAAAGGCTTTTAGGGTCATCGATGATTTCATAAGCTTAGGAGAGCCAATGGATTTCCAACAGGATAAGGATAAGACTAAGGTTGAAGCACCTTCATCTAGAACAATCCTAAAGACCTTTTTCCCAACTACTTTGGTTATGACCTAAAAAGCGAGTTGGTGAGGTAATCTAGATTTGCAGTTCTCGACGTTGAAATGGATCAAATTCGTATTATCCAGGTTCAGGAATCCTAAGGCAGTTAACAAGTTTTTTTGTTGCATGGGGCAGCTTTGGAGTACTTCTAAGGTAGACATTACACATGGTTCCTAAGCGAGGTCTTCAACAACATTATAGAACTGTGTCGCTCGAGCATTGGGGTTAAAAACAGCTTTCCTAAGAATACTCTTGGGAGGATGCAAAATCTTGTCAAGATTAGGCTTCTCGATAGTTAAGGGACCATTAGACAAGGATGCAGGAGAACTAGTGGAAGGAGCTTAATTCAGAGAAGGATTTTCATTTTTCTTCTCCTCAGGGTTGTCATATGACTGACTAAAAGTTGTTAAACTAACAGTTTCCGACAACATCATTCGAATTTCCTCTGTAGAACTAGAATTTTCCTAGTTAGACATGTGGTCTACCAATTGTTGCTGAGAAGGAAAAGGATCAATGAGAAATGCTGGTGTGGGGTTACTTTTTAAAAATTTGTTAATTTCATCACATCAGGGACACTCCTTCATGAAATGATCGCCACCACACAATAGGTAGGGATATTTGGCTTTCCTTTTTCCTTTATTGTCATTTGCTGGGGCTGTGGGTTTGGGATTTTCCTGTTGGTTTCCAGGTTTCTTATTTTTACATTTTCCTTTTTTCTTATTACCGGATGATTGCGTACTTTGAATAGCATTCACCTCGATGGAAACCGTAGGATTACAAGGAGCAGTAGTAGAAGGACTAAGTTGTTTGGCATATTTTACCATGGAAGGGGGCTGGATCGAACCGATAACCCCATCGACAAAAGTTTCTGCAGGTGGCTTAGCCAAGTTCGTACTGGGACAAGGATCATGAGGAATAAGGTCATACAAAGTTTTGGATTGGGAATACACTAAGTCTAGATACTAAGCTTGACTGATAGCCTGCTCTTCAGTCACAGCACCCCCTATAGCCACATCTCAGGCAATGGGTGGCAACAAAGACTTCGTAAACCAATCAGCTAAGAGTTGGTCTAGGATAGGAGCTTTAATGAGCCTTCTCCTCCTTCTCCATACTAATATGTCACATTAAACTAGGTACTAAATACACAGCCTCATAAGAGATTTCGGACAATAAGGAATGAAAATGGTATAATGGTGCTACAAAATGAGTAGCTGCTCTGTATAATCAATAAAGAATGAGTAATACAATACAATGATCAGGCTGGAAGCATAAATGACAAAGAAATTCGAATTCCCAAGGAGGTCATTCAAATTGAATGAGTGAGTCTAGCTTAACTGAATGTAAGCCACAGTCAACACTCAAGTTAACCACTGACCAAAACCCTAATTGACTCAACTAAGCCCTAACTGAAGTCAGAGTACAATAAATGATTGAGTCTAACTAAAATTATCTCAGACACATGTCACTGCAAGCCAACCAAAAAGTGGTAGCACATCAATGACTCCAATGAACCCCGATGAGGTTAACTGAAGTGTAAATAACCATCAGAAGTGGTTGGAGGTTCCCTGTTGACTCCAGTTCATTAAATAATCAATAAATAATCAATTTAAGGAAGGAAGGCACCTTCACTACTCTGTTTAACTGATTGTAACCATCAGTTAGCAATATGTGGCATTAATGACACTCAGATCACCCCCGGAGTGCTCCAGTTAGCCTCCTTGAATATAGGAGAAGGCTAAGTTAGCCTCCTTGACTGAAGGTAGGCATGGGTGTGCTCATGCTGATGTCATATAGTGCTCCTCTGATGTCAATTAAGTCAATAAAACTTAGGATAGTGGTTTAACTCGGCCAAATTGACCAAAATGAGTGTGTATGGTGGTAAATGTCTCCAACACCCCCCCTTAAGCTATACTCAAGAGGAGTAGAAAACATAAAATGCATAAAAATGCTAGGGCCCCAACAACTAAGGCCATAGGTCACCCTGTACAATAATGAAACTCAAACAATTCTCAAAAACAAACTAAGTGAGGAAAAGAGGGAAAACCCAGTGGGAACAACCCCACCTCAAGCTAAACACTGAAAGTAGTAGGATCACCCTAATGAACTCACCCCCAACAGTGAACGGAGGTAAGTGAACTTATTTTATGAAAATCTCTTGGTGAAGATGTCTGCAATATGCTCATCAGTCGGGTAGTATTGCAGAATGATGGTCCTGTCATGCACTAGCTCCCTGATATAGTGCATGTGTATCTCTACATGCTTGGTCCTATTCCTGGTAATTGGATCTGTGGATATATTAATAGAACTTTGATTGTCACAAAGGAGGACAGTGGACAAAGTACTACCAATATCAAACTATGAAAGAATGCCTTACAACCAAACTGCTTGGATGCAAGCATTCACCGCTCCTCGATACTCAGCCTCTGCTGAAGATAATGATATGGCGGCCTGCTTTTTGCTAGACCAGAAAATGGGGCCACCACCAAACATGAAGACATATCTGGAAGTATACTTTCGATCAATAGAATCACCTGCCCAATCGAAATCTGTGTATCCAACCAGCTCTAGCTTGGAGTCTGCAACATAGTGAATGCCGTAGGTCTTGGTTCCATGAATATACTGGAGGTTCCTCTTGGCTTCCTTCCAATGAATATCATGGGGCTGTTGCATGTATCTTGATACATCATTCATGGCATAATATATATCAGTCCAAGAATGTGTCAAGTACAATAAGCTACCAATCAGTTGTCGATAAATAGTGTAGTCCATGGGAGGTGTGCTTTTTCCTTCTTCAAGGTTGATCCCTGAAAGGAAAGGGAATGGTGTAGGCCTACATTCAGCCATATTAAACTTTAATAATAAGTCTGATATGCATTTGTACTAATTGACCATTATCCCATCAGAATTTTGCTCAATTTTGAGCCTCAAAAATTGTTTTTAGAGCCCCAAATCGCTCATTTCAAATGCATTGTGGAGAGCAGTTTTGATGACTAAAATAGAAGCAACTGTGCTACCTATGATCAGTAAGTCATCAAAATATAAAAAAATAATAATCAATTTACCATCATACTGTTGTATATACACATTTAGATCTGATCTACACCTTTGGAATTTTTGCGAGAGAAGGAAGGCATCCATCTTGGAATACCACTCTCTTGGGGCCTGTTTTAACCCTTATAGTGACTTCTTTAGTTTGCAAACCAAAGATGGATCAAAGATGTAGCCCTTAGGCTAATTAATGTATATCTGCTCATGAATATCTCCATGTATTAAGGATGAATTAACATCCATATGATGCACTTCCCAGTGCATAGATGCTGAAATTTCCAAAACTAGGCGGATGGAGTCCATTTTTGCAACCAATGCAAAAGTCTCATGGTAGTCCACACCTTGGACCTAGGAGAAACCTTTTGCCACCAGCCTTGACTTATATTTGTAGGTTCTGCCATCAGCAGAAACCTTGGTCTGAAACACCCACTTGCATTGAATCAATTTCCTTCCCGAAGGAATAGAAAGTAGCTCCCAAGTAGTGTTTTTCTGAAGAGAATTCATCTCTTCATCCATGGCAACTTGCCATCTCGGATCCTTCCGAGCATGGTAGTAGGACTTTGGGTCTAAAATAATCATCAAATAACAAGTTTCAGACAACAAATTATCAGCACAATAGAGCGCAATACCTTCTCTTTGGAAATCAGACCGGGTTCTCCTTGGATCATCCGGATTTCCAATGTTATCTCCTGCGGAGGAGAGTGTCTGTCGGGCCCATGTTGGGAGATGATTTTGTACTTCAGGTTCTGATTCAGAATCTAATGTTTGCTATACACTGATATCAGAAATCAGAGGATCCAAATCAGGGTCATCACCCCCAATTTCATCATCCAAATATTCAGTAGAACAGGAAGGAAATTCAGCAGTTTTCTCCTTCACCAGTTCCACCTCCTCAAGAGGCTCATTGAACTTGACACTCATTTCAATGATGATCTATTGTGTTTTGATATCCAGCAGATTGAAACATTTTTATTCATTAGGATACCCAATAAATAGACATTATATGTTTTGCAGTTGCAAAGCCCTCCTTTTATCAAGTGGAATTCGGGCCCATGCAGTGGACCCAAACACCCGCAGGTTCGACACATCCGGCTTGTGTCTGAAGTATGCTTCGACTGGGGTCTTCCCTTTCATAGATGAGTGTGGCACTCTTTTCTGAATATATGCTATAGCATGCATGGATTTAGCCCACAAATTTGCAGCCAACTTCTTTGATTCCAACATACAGGTGGTCATCTCCTTGAGAGACCGATTCTTCCTTTCCGCTACACCATTCTACTGGGGAGTGTAGGGAATTGAATGTTGGACCTGAATACCAATTTGGGAAAATATGTGTAGAAAATTATTACTGAAATAATCCCCACCATTATCAGATCTCAATATCTTGATCTTAATCCCAGATGCATTCTCAATCAAGGCCTTCAGTTCAGTGATTTTTTCACATACTTCAGACTTCTTTCTGAGAAAGAAGACCCATGTGTACCCGGAAAAATCATCAATAAAGGTCAGAAGATACCTTGATCCATTCATGGATGTGATAGGCATGGGACCATTGATATCAGAATGTATCAGCCCCAATATGCATGTAGCTTGGTTTTCCTTCCCCCGATTGAACTTGTGCTCAAGGTGCTTTCCAACAACACAGCCCTTGCAAATTCCAGTGGTTTCCTTGATGACTGGCAGGCCTTCAATCATGGATTTTTTCTTTAATTGCTGAAAGTATTTGAAATTTAGATTGTGAAACCTCTCATGCCACAGTCTACTAACTTCATTTCCATGAGTCAGCAGTGCAGTGGCCTTTGCATCCACCACAAAGTGGGAAAACTCACAAGCTTTTGCATGATGGTTTGCAAGGCCTTTAGCAACAAGTTTCCCGGATGCAAGTTTCGTTATCTCAAAATCATTAGGGCTGAAGGATACTCTCTTAGGAACTCCTGTATGTGTCATCTAATAGACACTAAGGATATTTAATTCTAGAGACGGTACATACAAAACATTTGAAAAATAGCCATTTTCGAGATCAACAGTACCTTGTCCTTTTGAAATGATGGTGGAGTCATCTCCCATGTGGATGGGGATGGATTTGTCAGTCTCCAAATATTAGAAGGAGTCTCAGTCAACCATCATGTGGTTTGAAGCTCCAGAATCAATCAAGAGTGCTTTGGACTTCGAAGTGCTTGCCATGAGGGCATGACCTCTTTCATGCTATGGTTCCCAATATTGCTGATCTCTCCTCTAAAATATTTCCGAAATATTGATGTGATTTATCTCAAGGAGAGAGGTAGATTCATCAAGTTTCTTCTTCATGCAGGCATGTTCAGGGTGGAAGCCCTTCCTACAGTATGAACACTTGACTTTTTCCTTTCCATGATGCCCTTTTCCTTTGTTCTTCTTTGAGCCAGAAGACTCATCATGCTGCTGGTTTTCAAATTTAGGCTTAGGAGCTTCGAATTTAGTTTTTGGGTTCTTCTGCTGCTTTCCTTTACCCTTCAGATCTTTGGGCCCCGAGACATGGAGGGCTTGATCACGGGAGGATCTGATGATCCCCATCTGAACAAGCTTATCATGTTCACTTGTTAGGGACTCAATGAAGGAATTGAGTGTAGGCATCTTCCATCTAGGGGTTGTGAGCTTCCCCACATGGAATGTAGAGACAAAAACTGAATAATCAGCTCCAAGTTTGGAGAGTATGGTGAGGATGAGCTGATCATCCTCCTTCTCCAATTTGCATTTCTTCAGCAGTAAGAAAATGTGCTTCAACTTTGTGAAAATTTAATTCAAGTTCTTGAAATTGGAAGGCTGGGGAGACATCAACTCATTCTCAAGCTGGTATACTCTCAAATCATCCTGCTTTCCATACAGGGTTTCCAATTTGTCCCATATTTTCTTTGGAGTCTTCAATCCCTAAAGATGGAAAAGAAGATCCCAGGAAATGGAGAGGCAAAAGAATCTGAATGCTTCATCCTTCTTGTTCAAGAATATAGCTTTGTCTGTCACAGAAGCAGGCTCTTCTTCAATGTCCATAGTGACCCTATAGATTCCTCTAGCACGTAGTTGGATCTCCATGTCTCCTTTCCATGAGTGGAAATTGGACGGATTCAAGAGTTCTACGGAAGAAGACATTTGAATCTACTAGAGCGAATGCTTTCACCTATTAAAAACCTAAAAATCACAACAAAAAGGGCACCGTAAGGTCGGACATCCTACACATTTTAGGATTTCATCACACTCATCATAGTCAATCAAGCAAGCCTGATCAACAATTTCCTTACTTGGGGTATTAAGTGGTAAGCCTTGGCTTCTGGTGTAGTGCTGGATTTTTGAGATATTACTCAATTTTCATGCAATATCTGTCAAAAACCTTGTTTTTGAGAGATCTGAGCTTCGTCCCGCCGTGAGCTCTGATACCATATTAATCTGTCATAGTAATCTAGGGACTAAAAACACAGTCTCATAAGAGATTTTAGACAATAAGGCATGAAAATGGTATAATGGTGCTACAAAATGAGTAGCCGCTCTGTATAATCAATAAAGAATGAGTAATACAATACAATGATCATGCTGGAAGCATAAATGACAAAGCAATTCGAATTCCCAAGGAAGTCATTCGAATTGAATGAGTGATTCTAGCTTAACTGAATGTAAGCCACAGTCAACACTCAAGTTAACCACTGATCAAAACCCTAATTTACTCAATTGAGCCCTAACTAAAGTCGGAGTGCAATAAATGATCAAGTCTAACTGAAAGTAGCTCAGACACATGTCACTATCAGAAGTGGTTGGAGGTTCCCCTGTTGACTCGAGCTCATTAAATAATCAATAAATAATCAATTTAATGAAGGAAGACGCCTTCACTACTCTGTTTAACTTATTGTAACCATCAGTTAGCAATATGGGGCATTAATGACACTCAAATCACCCCCGGAGTGCTCCAGTTAGCCTCCCCGAATGTAGAAGAAGGCTAAGTTAGCCTCCTTCACTGAAGGTAGGCATGGGTGTGCTCATGTTGATGTCATCTAGTGCTCCTATGCTGTCAATTAAGTCAATAAAACTTAGGATAGTGGTTTAACTAGGCCAAATTGACCAAAATGAGTGTGTATGGTGGTAAATATCTCCAACACTCCACTCATGGATGTGATCGGATATGTGGTTGGAGGTATTTTGATGCAGAGAGGTCAAAAGGTTTGTACCCGTTTCATAATGAATGGGTAGCTGAAATTGCATGAGGAAGACAGTTGCCAGAGAGATAAAATCCACAAATGCATGTTGTGGAAGTTAAATGTACCACTTGGCAACCGTACCGGTCAAAGTGTGCTGGAAGAGTCTCAAACGGATAGAATCATCCATCAAGGAAGTCGATGAACACCACAGATGGAAGGTCATAACATGGTTTTTTGAATCGTATCCCTGATTTCGATCGAATTTTGGAATTTTCGATGGTAACTTTACCAGAATCACGGGCCATGAAGGAATGTGCCTAATGGGATCATTTATCAATTTGGATAAATCAGGTAAAGCCAAAGTTGCTAGGAAAGGTAACTAAGGATTGGGCTTCACATACTCGTAGTATTGATAAGGCATGTATCCACCAGTAGGGTCGTAAGTTGACTGATACACAGGTTGTTGAAATGTCTAATGAGATGATGAACCTCCCGAAGATTGACCTCAAAAATTAGGGCCGCCAGAGCCACCAGGACCACTAGGACCATTAAAAGGAGGGCCACCAGAACCACCATGACCCCCAATACCACTAGGAAGAGGGACACCAAAACCACCAAGGCCACTAGGAGGAGGACCACCAGGACCCTCAGGACCACCAGGGCCTCCATGACCACTAGGACCCCCAGGACCACTAGGAGGAGGGTTTCTAGGGCCTCCAAGACCACTAGAAGGAGGACCACCATAAGGCGGTCCTCTGAAACCTCCAGCAGTATGAATAGGTATTCCTCCCATTGCTGGCATGTAGGACCAGTTAGGTTTCCCCCACGGTGTAAATGTATTCCCAAGGTATGGATATCCAGTATAAGACATTCCTATAGGGGTAGATTGGTAATTCCTATTTCCTATAGGCATTTGATTTGCTGTATAACCATAACCCCAAGAGGTTTGATTAATTGCAGGTTTTGCCACTAAGGGTTGACCTAAACTTGAAGTAGGATTTACCATATTTGTATTGGTGGGAGGAACGTAAATTGTAGATTTTCCTATAGCAAAGGTTTTCCTATTACTAGTAAAAATTCCACTAATGGGTAATGTAGGTCATGCCAGGTATTTCCCCCCAGCGTTAGAAGGTACATACACTACTAGAACTAAAGGTTTCCCCCAGCCATAGAAAGTGTGGGGTGACTAGAGACATACCTATAATTAAAAAATATAGGAGCAGAATTGGAGGTTAGACCTGGATTGGGAAAAGTCTCAACATAAGCTGGATGACCATCAGTAGAAGCTCTAATTTCGGCCACAAGCCAAGGATCTGTGTTACAGGGTAATCTAGCTGACATAGGTTCAGCATGAGGTGCAGGTGCGGCCAAAATGTTGTCTATCCTTTGCATTCTCTCTTGAAAATCTCATGCATGATGAATAGATGCTTGAATTTGTCTATACTCTTATTCAACTGGAGAATTTTGTTCAAGAGAGGTTCTATTAACCCCAAATGAGGAAATGGATTGACCCATGGAAGTTCTCCAAGATGGAGCATCCGGGCCATACTCAGGTGCATCAAGATTATCGGTACAACCTTCCATATGCAGATGGAAGGAAGCATCATACATAGGAGGTTGTTGAGCAAAGGGATTAATATAAGAAGTGAATTGGTCTCCACTTTTTACAACTGTATTTTCTTCCTCATGGGAACTAGTTGTAGCTCCTTGGTTAATGGATTCCATTGGACTTTCTCTTGTAACAGGAGTAAAATAGGGTGGCAAGCCCTATGTTCTTCTGGATCATCTCAATTGAAACTCAACCAGATTGCACAATCACTAATCTAACCTAGGGTTTCAAAACTAAGAAAAAACACACAAAAGCTTTCTCCTACTCAAGATACAGGCCAACAAGCAAACTTGAATGATAGGATGAGTTCAAATGGTCGGTCTCTCACCAATATTGTCAAGTAGGTGCAACTCTTGATATACCACAAGGGTACATGTGTAGTAATCTCCCCGAATGTTGTTTTTGATGTATGGCTCCACACGGCCAAACAATTTTTCTCACATGGACAAGGTATCCTAGTGGGGTCTCCCGATATACACAAGGTACGTGGGAGCTCAAATCGGTAATAGTGTTATCTAATGCACAACCATTCACAAGGGGACCTCTGATATACAATCGAGTACATGAATTACCTTTCTATATACCTTAAGGTACGTGAAAGGTTGTTCGATATACTGACGGTACATAGAAGAACCGCGCGAGTCCCGGGTTGTAGTGAGGACAAATAACGATAGATCCCATGTTTTATGATGCCCAAACATGTCTCTAACCTATGACTCAAATTTCTATACAATTTTAAGCCTATAACTACTGTTAATTTTAAAGTGGACGATTAGATGAATGAAAGGAATTTTGACAGAAAAGTAAAACCACGCAAGTATGAAATGCCAATTCATTCACTTTACCGTTCAGAGTATTCCTAATTACGGGATGGAGAGAGAGTATTTTTCTTTTCAATTTTGATTTGAAACCAAAAATTTCCCAAACACCAACAATCTTTTCCCGAGAACACAAACAAACAATGCTTCTACGAATCAAATATTTTGAAAGCAGGAAGATAAGGAAAGATCTCTTTCCTAAGAAGAAAAACATACAACAATCAAAGGCATATTCGATATTTTTTCTATTTTTCTATTAAACTGTACAGATCTAACTTAAAACTATCACTTTTTTTTCTTTTGATGAGATGACAATATGAAATAAAGGGAAGAAAAATGGGAATCTGAAAGCTTACAAGCCTAATTAGAGGTCCAATAATTTGTCCTTAAACAACAATATAAAATGAATTTCAACCAATTTTTTTTATTTTTTCAGAGTAAAAAACAATTCCTTCACTAACTTAATGAAAAAATGGAAGCAAAAAAACCAATAAAATGATTTTTCCTTTTTAGTATTATCCTATAATAGGCAGCGATCTAACCAAGCTAAGGCTTCCAATCACTCCTTTCAAAATAATCAAACTCATAAGCAGTAATGATGATGAACCTAACTTAGTCTTTTGATTCTAACAAACAAGCATTTACCACATCAAAAATTTCATATTTGAAACACTCAGGTACTTGAAAACAAGTATGGACAATGCCAACTGAAGACACAATCCAAAAATCACAAGTTCTTTTAAATTTAAAAAAAAAATATAGGTCTGGAAGAAACCTACTTGGAACTGCTTGCAGAGGTTGTTGACAAAGTGGTTTTGAGGAGGCATCACTTCTTGCTAACTACTGACACACGGGGGCACCGCTTCTTGCTATCTACGCATAGGCAGTGGCACCGCTTTTTGGTCATTGCACAGGCGTGGTTCTCTACAAGTATTCAAAACACAAAGAGAGTGAAAAAACAAAGTCAAACTAGGAAAACCAGCATTAAAAGAGATTAATCAACACTAATAAAGAGCATAGAAAGTCAGGATGGCTCATATCTAAATAGATATGATGATATCAACTCAAAACCCAACTAGGTCAGATGGTAGATCTAATTGAGATGATAAAAAGGTGGAGCTTAGATTCGGACAAGTGTTTGAAGCCTAAGGAATATCAAATCTGCTGAAGCTCTTCCCCAGCGGAGTTGACATATTTGTTGTCAGGAATTTAGTTACACCTTCTACGGATAGAATTTGTTCCTCTGGTTTGAATGGTTCATATCCAGAACAAATAAGTCACAACAAGACTGATAGACTTCTCCTAGAAACTACAAACACCTAGAATACAATCTTCAGAGATTGATGTGGTCCTTCACCTATGGAACACTAGTGGAAAATGAGAGATTAGTGACCAAAAAAATGACCAAAATCCGCATATCAATGACCACTTTTGGTTTGGCGATCGCTGGTGGCTAATTTGCGGTCTTTTATTACATGACCAAAATTGGTCATTTTTATTTTGGTCATTTATAGCTTGTCGGTTGGTCATTAATTTGGTCATATATTTGAATCAATGACCAAATATATGACCACATTTGTGACCAAATTAATGACCACATGACAAGCTAGAATATGACCAAATTTGGTCGCGTAATAAAAGACCATAAATTAGCCACCAAAACTGATTTTTGGTCATTGATATGCGAATTTTGGTCATTTTTCTGGTCATTTGTATCTCATTGTTTGGTCGCGTATCTCTCAATTATTGGTCATTTTATTTGCGAATTTTGGTCTTTAATCTCATTTATTGGTCACTAATTTAGTCAATTTTTAGTCGCTTTATGTATGGTCATTATATTTTAGTATC
>LPNX010791949.1:116989-150644 GCA_001517045.1 Pseudotsuga menziesii | reverse complement strand
TTTCCAAAAAACATGCCCGGTGAGGCTCCACTGCAAATATCATACTTCCTTGGACAAACTTGCCAACTTGGAAGGGTATTCTATTCCACCAAATTTGCAAAATACGACAAATTCCCTATGAATCCCAAGCTATATGTGGTGACCAAATCACAGACATTGTGGGAACTTGGTTTGCATAATACGACCTCTTCCCTATGGATCTCAAGCTATATGTGGTGACCAAATCACAGACATTGTGGGAACTTCGTTGATGGATTTAAACCTCCCTTGATCTCACCAGTGAACCAATGCCCCATTGGCAGCCAAGACGTATTTTATGAGGTTAATATGAGAATGAGGTCACACAAAACAACCCTAAGAAATAGAAAGCCCATGAATTCACTTATTTCTAAACATGTAACAGATCCTGGATAAAAAACCGTGTGCTTTTATTTGCAGACACGGTTAGTTGGTATCATCTTATCCTTCCAAAACCCTGTGGCATCTACCTTCCTATATTGTATAGTAAACTAGCGCAGAAAGAAGCATAAATTTGTCAAATTAACAATCTCGCAGCCATGAACATGAACATAAACATTGCGTATATTACCTAGTTGAGGAGCTGATTGAGAAATTGAAAGAGCTGCCCATTGGCATCGTTGGCTCCTACCATGGCCGATCTGCGCCCCTGAAATCACTTGGGTTCCGATCTAACAATGGATCTTCGTGGCTTGTGTTCCCATCTGGCAATTATTATTTGTTGTTTGCATATATATACGAGAGAGAGATATAGGACTAACAAATACCCAAATCTACGGCGGACTGCTCCAAATCTCTGAATTCCGGCTTTCAGCTGAACAAAAGGGAAAGAACCCCATCAAACATACCATGATTTCCATTGCAGAAACCCTTGAATTGGACTCCTTCCTGAAGATTTGAGATGAAATGAATATTTCATTGCATTGCAGTCGCATCCTGGTAATCACCAAAATGCCGTGCGGAGGGAAGGGAAGAACACAGGGAAAAATGACCATAGATTGAAAAGCATTGAACAGGGTCACCTTGGGCTTGAGCTTGAGTGAAATGTAAGATTTTTCTACATTGGCACCCACCACTTCAAGTTGGCGCCAAAACCCAAATTGTGAAACTACACTAACATGATAGAATGAAATTTGTATTTGTTTAACTTGAATTCTATCATATTTGTATTTATTTAACTTAATTTTTTTATATATATTAATAGTATATAATAAAAAATTACTTGGTATATTTTTTTTTAAATTTTATATGTATTATTAGTACATAATAAAAAATACTTAGTAACATTTTTTTTAATTTATAATGTAAATAGTTTAATAATTAATATTATTTATAAATAAAATATTTAAAAACAAATGTATATTGGTATATTTGTATAGTTATTTTCAAATATATAAGTAATAGCTTACCGCTAGGACATTGTCATAATTAATTTACCATTTAAGACATTGTCATAGTTAATTTGGTGTTAACAGTGGAGTTGTAACACGTGAGGCTCTGCAATTTACTAAGTTCTAGGGGGTCTATGAATCCATTTGTAGTCTTAGAATTTAGAAAAATATATAACATTGTCAAAATTGTAATTTTTCATTGCCGAACTGATCCACAACTAAAAATGACCAAATAAATGATCAATTGTTATGTGGTCATTTTTTTCTAGATACTCGGTGACCAAATTTGGTCATTTATCTTGGTCTTTTTTAGTTTAGTTTTATCATGTGACCAAAATTGGTCATTTATCTTGGTATTTTTTAGTTAGCCCGCTTAAATTTATCAATTTTGGTCATTTATCCCTTGAAAAAAATTGTAGTGACCAAAATTTTTGGTCTCTTGGTCACTAATCTCTCATTTTGCACTAGTGGAAAGAGATCTCCAAGAAGATATCTACAAAAACACATCAAACACAAAAGATCAAAATGACCAAAGTATTATCTATAGATCTATATTGGTGACCAAGGAATTCAATAATAAACATGCAAGATTATACAAGACAAGTTATATGGGAAGAAAATCAACTTTGCATTATTGATTAATGAAAGAGTTACAACCTGCACCTTAGTGTTGAATGCACTCCTTCACAAAACTGATATCTTATCCCAAATAGCTCCAACTTGCTCCTTTATGCTCACTCTTAAATAATTAGGCCAGAATGTCAAAATGGCAGCATGAATTTGCTCTCTCTCAACCATGGGGTATGAGCCTGTTTATATAGGCCTCAACTAGATAGGGATGGTTGATATTTTGGTGGGTGAGGTGGACATGAGATCCTCAAAGCATGGATCTTGAGCTCAACTGACCCAGGTGAATAGGGATAAGGCCTACCACAAAGCTTTTGATAGAGAACCTTCGTGAAGCTTCTCTTTTTCACTTTTTACCAAGGGCTCCGCTCCTACTCCTTGATGACAGAGCGCAGTTAGGTAGAACCACTCTTTAAACAAAGAGGAAAGGCAGTGTCACCACCTGTCTTCAACACAACTCAAGCAGTGTTGAAGAAGGCACCACTCCCAAGCTTAAGGGTAGAAGCAGTGCAAGGTTTTTATGTGCAAGTTTGACATTTGGATCAGGGTTTTCACTTCAAGATTTGGGAATGAGGGAAAACATAGATGCTTAGGATCTTATCACAATTTGATGACGAGATTTGGGTGTAACAAAAACGTTTTTGAAATTTTCTTGGGTAATAAAACACCCCAAAGAATACATGCCTTTCCCTCATGCATTCCCTATCATGCAGATATAATTCACATAGCAAATTCTACTCAGAGAATTCACTCTAGGTGAATGTTTCCAAAAATTGAGAAGGTGTTACAATGTGAGGTGAATATTTCCGAAAATTGAGAAGGTGTTACAATCTACAGGGGTATTCCTTCCTTCAAGGCCTTCATCTGAAACATAATCATCTATTCAAATAGGAATATAGGGTAGGATGGAGAGGGGGCATTGCAGCTCAATAACTCATGATTCAAAGTGAGCATCTAAAATTTATTTTTCTCCATTGACTCATATTTATTTAATTCCTTTAACTTCTCCTGCATATCTTCCCATTGAATTTTCTGAAAGAAGATCTCCTCGGCCCATTGTTCCCTTAATTCTTGAATAATATTTTTGTGCTCAGTAAGGGAAATCATACCTTCAGTGGTAAAATACCCACTGGTTCTTTTGTTTCAGTGGGTAAAATGGGAATTTCAATGCTTACCACTTCTGATGTCCAGGAATCCCTAGTTCTTCTTCTCCCAGATGATTCTCCCCCAACACTTTATCTTTTCCTCTTCTTGTTTAGTGTGAGAAGGGAAGAGACTTCTCTAATTCCTGCTAAAGGTCCCTCCTTCCCAATTACATTTCCTTTTATCTCCGAGGAGGTTTTGATCTCGACAACCAGAGGCCTTATTTCATCAATTTCTGCAACCACTCCTTCTTCTCCTGCCGCATTCTCAACTCCAGCTTCCATTGTCGCTACTTATGCAGTTGTTCCCATTTCTATCTATTTTGTTGTTGCTCCTTCATTTTCTTATCTTTCTCCAACCATTCCCTCCATAGGGCTATCTGCTGCTGCATATTCCCTTTTATTTTCCTCTTGTTCATCTTCCCCTTCTTCCACTTACTCATCCCTCCCTCCAGTTGAATTTAGGAGATCTGTTCGACTTCTCTATCCCAAATACGTGTTATTGTAGGTTCCTGAAGCATCGTAGCTCAAACAAACTGATCCCATGTTAAATTATTTTGTGCCAAACGTCTTTGTACCAATATTTTAATCAAGCCATGATTTGTGAGAGAAGAGAGTGGGTGTCTGAATTTCTTAGCAGAATGTGCCATGTTCTGTAAGGTTTGTGATAGATAAAATGGCATATTGATAAGTCTGCGATGGCGTAAGTGAGGAAATAGGACAAAATCCTAAATGTAAACAACCTTATACCTTCCCTCACAGGTAATGTACCTTTTCAAGAAGCTTGAAACTTAGTCCCACGGTGTGGGAAATGTCTCTAGTGCCACTCCTCTAGCCCTTCTATGCACTTACTCCCCTGGAGCTAGAAATTCTTTAGCTGCTCTAAAATTGTGCCTCTTCCTGAAAAACTAGCATTCTCAATTTTGAGGCAGTCCTGTGACATCTACTACGGCTTGTTCTAATGCATCTATCCTCAATCCTCTTATTTCTGAGTATTCTCCAGTTAGGTTCATAAAAAAATGAAGTGTTGTTTCCTCATGGAATCCATTCAACATCTGGAAATAACCAATCCATCCAGCTTCACAAAAAATGTCATATACCTCTATGTTTGAAGACAGAGCGTCAATATTGATGGGTTCATACCTGATCGGAGGACACATAATGCGTTCTCTTTATTGATGTGTTAGACGGGTATAGTAACTGATGGAATCAGTTGTTTAAGTTGCAGTAGTTGGATACAGTAACCAGATAGAAGGGGTTTGTATGGGTGTTTGAATTTTTTGGTGAAATTAGAAACAGGATGTGTTACAAATTATCACAAATAGGGTGACGGTTGTTTGGAAGTATAGGCAGGATGATTTTGAAAGAAATATTAACTAATTATGGAGTACTATTAGGAGTCGAAAAGGTATAATCATTATTATTACATCATTTAATACTTGATTATACTTACAATCAGAATCCATACTTGATCATTGTTACTTGAGACGTCAATTCCCCGGTATGATTCTAACTTTTGATGCCAAGTAATCACGAGGGAGATGATTTCACACACACAATTGAGGATAAATCAGCTTTCAATATTTAATCAGGTGGAGCACGTTCGTATCAACATTTATTTCTAGAACGCGCGAACAGAGTGTAAAATATCTCATCATGAAACAATGAGATTCAGTTGGAAATCTGCACCAAATGTTGTGGAATTTTCATGAGGTTTTCAACAAAAATACCGATGGACAAATAGCAGAGTTGCATTGCAAAATAGCCAACTTCGATGGGAAAGTGTAAGCAGCCATTGGTAAATTACCCACTGGTTCTTGTGTTTCAGTGGATAAAATGGGAATTTCAATGCTTACCACTTATGATGTCTAGGAATCCCTAGTTCTTATTCTCCTAGATGATTCTCCCCCAACGCTTGATCTTTTCCTCTTCTTGTTTGGTGTGAGAAGGCTAGAGAGTTCTCCAATTCCTGCTAAAGGCCCCTCCTTCTCAATTACAGTTCCTTTTATCTACGAGGAGGTTTTGATCTCGACAACTTGAGGCCTTGTTTCCTCAATTTCTGCAACCACCCCTTCTTATCCTGCCGCATTCATAGCTCCAGCTTCTGCAGTTGTTCCCCTTTCTATTTATTTTGTTGTTGCTCCTTCATTTTCTTATATTTCTCCAACCATTCCCTCCATAGGGCTATCTGCTGCTGCAGCTCCCCCTGTATTTTACTCTTGTTCATCTTCACCTTCTTCCACTTCTTCATCCCTCCCCCCAGTTGAATCTGAGGAGATCTGTTTGACTTCTCTATCCCCAATGTGTGTTATTGTAGGTGCCTGATGCACTGCATCTCCAACAAATTGTTCCCATGTTAAATTATTTTGTACAAATAATTTAATCAACCCATGATTTATGAGAGAAGAGAGTGGGCGTCTGAAGTTCTTAGCATAATGTCCATTTTCTGTAATGTTTGTGATAGACAAAATGGCATATTGATAAGTCTGTGATGGTGTAAGTGAGGAAATAGGACAAAATCATAAATGTAAACAACCTTATATCTTCCCTCACAGGTAATGTACCTTTTCAAAAAGCTTGTGACTTGGTCCCACGATCTGGGAAATGTCTCCAATGCCACTCCTCTTGCCCTTCGCTGCACTTTCTCCCTTGGAGCTATAAATTCTTCAGCTGCTCTCAAATTGTACCTCTTCCTGAAAAACTAGCATTCTCCATTCCGAGGAAGTCCCGTGACCTCTGCTATGGCTTGTTCTAATGCATCTATCCTTAATCCTCATATTTCTTAGTATTTTCCAGTCAAGTTCATAGAAAAATGGATTGTTGTTTCCTCATGGAATCCGTTCAATATCTGGAAATAACCAATCCAACCAAATTCACGAAAAATGTCATATACCTCTTTGTTTGCAGACAGAGTGTCAAGATTAATGGGTTCATACCTGATCGGAGGACACATAATGTGTTCTCTTTACTGATGTGCTAGATGGGTATAGTAACTGATGGAATCAGTCTTTCAAGTTGCACCAGTTGGATACAGTAACTAGATAGCAGGGGTTCATATGGGTATTTTGAAGTTTTTTGAAAAATTAGAAACATGATGTGTTACAGATTATCGCAGATAGGGTGATGGTTGTTTAGAAGTACATGAAGGATGATTTTGAAAGAAATATTAAATAATTATGGAGTAATGTCAGGAGTCAAAAAGGTATAATCATTATTATTACATCATTTAATACTTGATTATACTTGCAATCAGAATCCATAACTAATCGTTGTTACTCAAGCCGTCAATTTCCCAGTATGATTCAAACTTTTGATGCCAAGTAATCACAAGGGAGATGATTTCACATGCACAATTGAGGATAAATGTGTCGTCAATCATTAATCAGGTGGAGCATGTTTGTATCAGCATTTATTTCCTAAACGCACGAACAGAGTGTAAAATATATCATCATGAAACAATGAGGTTCAGTTGGAAATCCACACCAAATGCGGTGGAATTTTCGTGAGGGTTTCAGCAACAATATCGACGGACAAATAGCAGATTTGAATTGCAAAATAGCCAACTTCGATGGAAAATTAGCGAAGTTGCAATGGACAATGGTTAATTTTAACATGTAAATAATAGAGTTGTAGTGGAAACTGGCCAAAAACAATGGAAAAATTACCGGTGTTGCAGTGGAGTTTAGCCAAAAAAGCGGAAAATTAGCGGTGTTGTAGCAAAGTTTGGAAAAAAATAGCGGAGTTGCATCGGGATTTGGAAAAAAATAGTGGATTTGCAACGGGTAAAAATTAAGCAATTAACAGAATTTCTGCTTTTAAAATTTTTTGACAAGGCTTGGTGAAAATATGAGAAATAATAATTTTCCCATCAAAGATCTGCAATCTTATCCATACATTCTTTCAAGGAGTCGTATCAATGAAGAAGGATCGTCCATGATCTGCAGTTTCTTGGCCCGTCACAACTGTTTCTTCCTGAACCTTCTCACGAATACTTGTTCACAATTCTCAAAAAACACACCCAATCATAGCTAAAAATAAAGAGAAGTACATAGAGAAAATAAAATGATTTTATTTATATACAGATTTTGTTGAATTTGCAGCAGACTTAATTTTTTTTAGAAATAGGGTAATGACCTTGCTCCTTGTTGGAGACATTTACCCACCATGCACACTTAATTTGGTCAATTTGGCCTAGTTAAACCATTATCCTAAGTTTTATTGACTTAATTGACATCAGAGGAGCACTGTATGAGATCAGCATGAGCACACCCATGCCTACCTTCAGTCAAGGAGGCCAACTAAGCCTTCTCCTTCATTTGGGGAGGCTAACTGGAGCACTCCGGGGGTGATTTGAGTGTCATAAATGCACTTAATTCATAACTGGTGGTTACAATCAATTAAATCTGAGTGGTGAAGGCACCTCCTTTCATTATATTGATTATTCGATTAATATTTAATGAACTGGAGTCAACAAGGGCGCCTCCAATTACCTGTGATGGCTGTTGGATACATTTACCACCTTACACACTCATTTTGGTCAATTTAGCCTAGTTACACACTATCCTAAGTATTATTGGCTTAATTAACATTAGTGGAGCATTAAATGTCATCAGCTAGATCACATCCATGCCTACCTTCATTCAAGGAGGCTAACTTAGCCTTCTCCTACATTCAGAGAGGCTAACTGGAGCACTTCAGGGGTGATCTGAATGATATTAATGCACCTAATTGCTAACTGATAATTACAATCAGTTAAATAGGGTAGTGAAGGTTCCTCCCTTCATTAAATTAATTATTTAATGAATTTAATGAACTAGAGTCAACAGGGGCGCCTCCAACCACTTCTGATGTTCAGTTACACTTCAGTTAACCTCATCGGGGTTCATTAGAGTCATTGAAGCGCTACCACTTGATGGTTGGCTTGCTGTGACATGTGTTTGATCTCTTTCAGTTGAGACTTAGTCATTTATTGCACTTTGACTTCAGTTAGGGCTCAGTTCAGTCAATTAGGGTTTTGATCAGTGGTTAACTTGAGTGTTGAATGTGGCTTACATTCAGTTAAGCTAGACTCACTCATTCAATTCAAATGACCTCCTTAGGAATTTTAATTGCTTCTCATTCATGCTTGTAGCATGACATTGTAATGTATTTTCTCATTCTTTGTGTGAATATACAGAGCGGCTACTCATTCCGTAGTCCATTTTACACCATTTCATGACTTATTTGTTGATTAATATTTGATGAGACTGATGTTTAGTCCCTAGATCACTGTGCAAGATTAATATGGTATTAAAGCTCACGGTGAGATGAATCTCTATCTCTCAAAAACAAGCTTTTTGACAGATTTCTGCATGAAAATTGAGCAATAGCTCAAAAATCCAACACTGCACCAGAAGCCAAGGCTTCCCACTTAATACCCCAAGTAAAGAACTTGTTGATCAAGCTTGCTTGATTGACTATGCTAGGTGTGATGAAATATTAAAATGTGTAGGATGTCCGACCTTACATTTCCCTTTCTATTGTGATTTTCAGGTTTTCTATAGGTGAAGCATTCGCTCCAGTAGATCCAGATGGTCTCCTCAATAGATCTTTTGACTCCATACAATTTCCACTCATGGAAAGGTGACATGGAGATTCAGCTGCACTTTAGAGGACTCTATAGAGTCACCATGGACATTGAAGATGAGCTTGGTTCTGCCATAGAAAAATCAAGATTCTTGAACAAGAAGGATGAAGCATTCGGTTTCTTGTGCCTCTCTATTTCCCGGGATCTTCTTTTCCATCTTGCGGGATTGAAGACTCCAAAATAAATATGGGACAAATTGGAAACTCTATATGGAAAGCAAGATGACTTGAGAGTTTACCAGCCTGAAAATGAATGGATGTCTCTCCAGCCCTCCGATTTCGAGACTCTGAATGACTTTTTCACAAAGTTCAAGCACACTGTTTTACTCTTGAAGCAATGCAAAGTGGAGAAGGCGGATGATCAGCTCATCCTCGCCATACTCTCAAAACTTGGGGCTGATTATTTAGTTTTTGTTTCTACATTCTATGCGGGGAAGCTCACAACCCATGGATGGAAGATGCCTGCACTCAATGACTTCATTGAGTCCCTAACAAGTGAACATGACAAGCTTGTCCAGATGGGGATCATTAGATATTCCCGTGATCAAACCCTCCATGTCTCGGGGCCCAAAGATCTGAAGGGTAAAGCAAAGTAGCAGAAGAACCCAAAAACTAAATTTGATGCTCCTAATCCTAGAGTTGAAAACCAGCAGCATGATGAGTCTTCCGGCTCAAGGAAGAACAAAGGAAAAGGGCACCATGGCAAGGAAAAAGTCAAGTGTTCATACTGTGGGAAGGGCTTCCACCCTGAACATTCCTGCATGAAGAAGAATCTTGATGAAGCTACCTCTCTCCTTGAGAGAAATCACATCAATATTCTGGAAAGCTTTCGGAGGAGAGATCAGTAAGATCGGGAACCACAGCATGAAAAAGGTCATGCCCTCATGGCAAGCACTTCGAAGTCCAAAGCACTCTTGATTGATTCTGGAGCTTCGAACCACATGATGGCTGAAAGATACTCCTTTTCATCCTTGGAGACTGGAAAATCCATCCCCATCCACATGGGAGATGACTCCACCATCATTTCAGAAGGACAAGGTACTATTGATCTTGAAAATGTTTTTTTTTCAAATGTGTTGTATGTACCATCTCTGGAATCAAATATCCTTAGTGTCTATCAGATGACACATACTGGAGTTCCTAAGAGATTTTATTTCAACCCAAATTATGTTTATATAACGGAGCTTGCATCCGGGAAAATCATTGGTAAAGGTCTTGCAAACCATCATGCAAGAGCCTATGAGTTCTCGCACTTTGTGCCGGATGCAAAGCCCACCGCTCTGCTAACTCATGGAAATGAGGTTAGTAGCCTATGGAATGAAAGGTTTGGCCATATAAATTTCAAATATTTGCAGCAATTACAAAAAAACTCCATGGTTGAAGGCCTCTCGGTCATCAAGGAAACCACCAGAAATTGCAAGGGCTGTGTGATTGGAAAACACCCTAAGCACAAGTTCGATCGGGGGAAGGCAAACCGAGCTACATGCATATTGGGGCTGATACATTCTAATATCAGAGGTCCAATGCTTATCACATCCATGAATGGATCAAGGTATCTTCTTACTTTTATTAATGATTTTTCAAGGTACACATGGGTCTTCTTTCTCAAAAAGAAGTCTAAAGTATGTGAAAAATTTTCTGAATTGAAGGCCTTGATCGAAAATGGCTCTGGGATTAAGATCAAGATCTTGAGATCTGATAATGGAGGGGAGTATTTCAATAATTATTTGCTGCACATATTCTCCCAAAGTGATATTCAGGTCTAACATTCAATTCCCTACACTCCCCAGTAGAACGCAGTAGCGGAAAGGAAGAATCGGTCTCTCAAGGAGATGACCACCTGTATGTTGGAATCAAAGAAGCTTGCTGAAAATTTGTGGGCTGAAGCCATGAATGCTGCAGCATATATTCAGAACAAAGTGCCACACTCATCCATGAAAGGAAATACCCCTTTTGAAACATACTTCAGACACAAGCCGGATGTGTCGAATCTGTGGTTGTTTGGGTCCACTGCATGGGCCCGAATTCCACTTGATAAAAGGACGGCTTTGCAACCACAAAGCATAGAATGTATTTTTATTGGATATCCTAATGAATCAAAAGGTTTCAAGCTGCTGTATATCAAAACAAAATAGATCATTATTGAAAGGAGTGTCAAGTTCGATGAGCCTCTTCAGGAGGTAGAACTAGTGAAGGAGAAAACTGCTAAATTTCCTTCCTATTCTACTGAATATTTGGATGATGTAATTGGGGGTGATGACCCTGATTTGGATCTTTTGATTTCTGATATTAGTGAATAGAAAAAATCCAAGGCAGAATCAGAACCTGAAGTACAAAATCATCTCCCAACTTGGGCCCGACAAACACTCTCCTCCGCAGAAGATAACATTGGAAATTCGGATGATCCAAGGAGAACCCGGTCTGATTTCCAAAGAGTAGGTATTTCGCTCTCTTGTCCTGATTATTTTATATCCAAATCTTGTTATTTGATGATAATTTCAAACCCTAATTCTTACTACCATGCTCGGAAGGATCCGAGATGGCAAGTTTCCATGGATGAAGAGATGAATTCTCTTCAGAAAAACACCACTTGGGAGCTAGTTTCTCTTCCTCTAGGGAGGAAATTGGTTCAATGCAAATGGGTGTTTCAGACTAAGTTTTCCACTGATAGAAGAAACTAAAAATATAATGCAATTCTGGTAGCAAAAGGTTTCTCCCAGTTCCAAGGTGTGGACTACCATGAGACTTTTGCACCGGTTGCAAAAATGGACTCCATCTGTTTAGTTTTGTCAATTTATGCATCTAAGCACTGGGAAGTGCATCATATGGATGTTAAGTCAGCCTTTTTGCATGGAGATATTCATTAGGAGATATACATGAAGTATCCTAAGGGATACATTTATGATCCATCTTTGGTTTGCAAGCTAAAGAAGTCACTATACGGGTTAAAACAGGCCCAAGAGAGTGGTATTCCAAGATGGATGCCTTCCTTCTCTCGCAAAACTTCCAAAGGTGTAAATCAGATCCAAATGTGTATATACACCAGTATGATGGTAATTTTATTATTATTGTTTTATATTTTGATGACTTAATGATCACAAGTAGCACAGTTGCTTCTATTTCAGTCATCAGAACTGCTCTCCACAATGCATTTGAAATGAGCGATTTGGGGCTCTTAAAACAATTTTTGGGGCTCGAAATTGAGCAAAATTATGATGGGATAATGGTCACTCAGCACAAATAAATATCATACCTGTTATTCAATTTTAACATGGCTGAATGGAGGGCTTCTCCATTCCATTTCCTTTCAGGGATCATCCTTGAAGAAGGAAAAAGCACACCTCCCATGGATTGCACTATTTATCGACAGCTGATTGGTAGTTGGTTGTACTTGACTCATTATTGGCCTGATGTATGTTGTGATGTGAATTTTGTATCAAGGTACATGTAGCAGCCCCATGATATTCATTGGAAGGCAGCCAAGAGGATCCTCCAGTATATTCAGGGAACCAGGACCTACAACATTCACTATGTTGCAGACTCCAAGCTAGAGCTGGTTGGGTTCACAGATTTCGATTGGGTGGGTGATTCTATTGATCAGAAGTCTACTTCCATATATGTCTTAATGTTTGGTGGTGGCCCCATTTGCTGGTCTAGAAAAAATCATGCCGCCATAGCATTGTCTTCAGCATAGGCTGATTACCGAGGAGTGGTGAATGCTTGCATCCAAGCTATTTGGTTGCAAGGCATTCTTTCATAGTTTGATCTTGGTAGTACTTTGTCCACTGTCCTCTTTTGTGACAATCAAAGTGCTATTAAGATATCCACAGATCCAATTACCATGCATAGGACCAAGAATGTGGAGATACACATGCACTACATCAGATAGTTAGTGCATGACAGGACCATCATTCTGCAATATTTCCTGACTGATGAGAAAATTGTAGATATCTTCACCAAGATATCTTCAGAAAAGAAGTTCACTCACCTCCATTCACTATTGGGGGTGAGTTCATCAGGGTGATCACACTACTTTCAGTGTTCAGCTTGAGGGGGGTGGTTTCCCACTGGGTTTTCCCTCTTTTCCTCACTTAGATTTATTCTTGAGCATTATTTTTAGTTACATTATTGTACAAGGTGACCTATGTACTTGTTGTTAGGGCCCTAGCATTTTTATGCACTTTATGTTTCTACTCCTCTGAGTATAACTTAAGGGGTGGTGTTGGAGACATTTACCCACCATGCACACTTAATTTAGTCAATTTGGCCTAGTTAAACCACTATCCTAAGTTTTATTGACTTAATTGACATCAGAGGAGCACTGTATGACATTAGCATGAGTACACCCACGCCTACCTTCAGTCAAAGAGGCCAACTAAGCCTTCTCCTTCATTTGGGGAGGCTAACTAAAGCACTCCACGGGTGATCTAAGTGTCATAAATGCACTTAATTGATAACTGATGGTTACAATCAGTTAAATCTAAGTGGTGAAGGCACCTCCTTTCATTATATTGATTATTCAATTAATATTTAATGAACTGGAGTCAACAGGGGCGCCTCCAACCACCTCTGATTGCCAGTTTGACTTCAGTTAACCTCATCGAGGCTCATTGGAGCAATTGATGTGCTACCACTTGTTGGTTGGCATGCAGTGACATGCTTCTGAGCTACTTTCAGTTAGACACAGTCATTTATTGCACTCCGACTTTAGTTAGGACTTAGTTGAGTCAATCAGCACTTGATCAGTTGGTTAACTAGTGTGTTTACTATGGCTTACAGTTAGTTAAGCTACACCCATTCATTCAATTCGAATGACCTCCTTGGGAATTCGAATTGTATTGGAATTCATGCATCTTGCATGATCATTGTATTGTATCATCATTCTTTCATTTGATTATACAGAGGTGCTACTTCCATTGTAGCACCATTTTGCCAATTTTATCCATATTTGTCTGTATTCTTTGTGAGACTATGTTTTCAATTCCTAGACCACTGTGACAAATTAATACTCCTGTACCAATTGGCAGTCTGGATCAACTGTGACCTGTGAGATAAATACATCCTTCAAGATAGGTTAATGATAAAGCCGTAATCGATGACCATTTTCAAAAAGAGGTGTTTGATTTTCATCATTGGTGGTCAAACGAATGGTTCCATTGTCAAATACCTTATCTATCTTGTAAGTTCCCAACCATTTCGTGCGTAGTTTTCCTTTAAAAATCCCTTTTAAACCGTGAATCATACAGTAAAGCCCAATATCCTTCACAGAATATCTTCTTCTTTATAAATCTATCGTTCCATTTGGAGCGCTATTGTTGAATTACAGTTGTTTGATGTACAACAGCGGTGTGCTTTTCATCTGGTTCATTCAATAGATTCAGTCGGTTCTTCTGATTCTCCGTTAAATCCACATTTTCCTCTATGGTTGTTCTCATAGTTTTAATTTCAAATTCAATAGGAAAAACAACACTCTTACCGTACACTGGTTCATATGGGGAGAATCCTTTGGTGTTGTGCCATGTTATACGGTAGGGCCATAATGCTTCTTGAAGCCTATCAACCCAATCCTTGCAATGACTCTTCACTGTTTTTGTGAGGATTGACTCAATTACCTTATTTTTGTTTTCCATCTGCCCATTGTCCTATGGATGATATGGAGAGGTTACCCGATGCTGAATGTGATACTTCTAAAACAGGGCCTCCAACTTTCAAGACACAAACTGTGATTCTCCATTTGTCACAATTTCCATGGGTACTCCAAAGTGGGTGAATATCTCTGCATATAAAAATTTTATTACATCCTGATCATTGGCCTTTACCAAGGCCACATCTTCTACCAACTTGGTCATATAGTCAGTGCAAACCAAAATGCAAACTTTATGTTTTGATGGAGGGTTGATAGGCCCTACAAAGTCTAGGGCTAATATATCAAAGGGTTCAACCACCAACTGTGGCTGAAGTGGAATTTTATCTAATCTATTTTGTTGGCCCATTCTCTGGCAGTTGTCATAGGCCTGAACATACTTTTTCACATCCTGAAATATAGTTGGCCAAAAATAGCCCATCATTAATGCTTTATGGCCTGTCCTTTTATCAGCAAAATTCCCCCCATGTTAGGATATTTAGACACTTAAGAGTTAGTTAAGATTAACTTGTGTAATATATCCATGAGGTAAAGTGTGTTTCTTTAGTATGCATTAGTATGCATTTGTAAATATTCTAATCCGTCGGTCACAATATGTTCTAGACATGAAGTGATCTGACGGTTCAAATTCTCTTATATCTTACCTACCATTGATCCGTGGTTTAACACCCAATTGGTCCATGATATCTATTTAAAGAGCATGGAGGGTCCTTGGCTAGTTGATCGATTATGAGAAAATGATCTGTAACTTTCTTTCTTTTGCATAATAAATTGCTCCAAGTAGCTATTTGGCTGGGGCCATGGACTATTGCCCTCTCGAGGGTTTTAATCACGTGACAAACATCGATGTATTGATCTATAATATATTTGTTTGAAGTGGTTGCTCTAGGTTTTTGGTCTTTTGGTAGTACCCTGTATACCTGAACATGGTATCAGAGCGTTTATGAAGAGCCGCTTCCTGTTTTGATCAAGATCTGGAACCAGATTTGAAAGGGTTTCTGGTTCTATATTTTTTGTGCATTTGTGGGCTATGGGATTTGTTCCATTGCGTCTGGAGTGTCGTTTCCATTGGAAAATAGTTTTCATTTCACCGAAAACAATTTCCATTTGATCCAGAAACACCCATTTTGGCAAATCTAGAGGTATAATGTTACAGTGACGGATTTGGTTTTTTTTTTAAATCTCTCATATTTTATCAGTTTTATTACTAGATCTTTATTCTTTTAGTCTCAGACTGATGCATTCCCTGGCTGCGTATTCTCTTTGTCGTGCACCTTGCATGATTGTGGTGAATCAAAAACAGAAAGGGAAAGTTTTGTTTCTTGTGTTCTCAGCTACGTATGCTCTTTGCCGTGCACCTTATGCGATCACGGCGAATCAGAAATAGCAAGAAAACTTGAAAACATATACTTTTAAGGTAAGCTAACCAAGATCTAACCCCATAGCACAAAAATGTTTTTTTTGTTTTTGTTTTTTGTTTTTTTGTGATTTGCAGAAGAAGAAAAAAACAAGCACGAAGAACGAGAGAGAAGAGTAAAAACAAAAGCCCTTTCTCTTTCCATTATTTTACGTACCTTTTAAACTTAGCTCACTTGTTCAAAGTTGTTTTATTCCTTAATAGGTCTTGAGTTCAAGTCTTATTAAGTTACTTTTTAGTGCATGCAATTTCTATTTTCAAGTTACTTTATTGTAAAAGTGCATCTCACTTAAATAAAATAAAACAAAAAGTGAGTCACTTAAGTCTTTAATTTATTGCGGCACTATTTAAAAGTAACATTATTGTAAAAGTGAACATCACTTATTTTACAAAAGTGATTCACTTAAAAGCAAATTTCTTGTAAGTGATTGTCAAAGGTTCATCTTGGGAAGAACGGGGTTCTTTTTTTTAGTTGGCCAAGTTAATATCTGCCACGTCACTATTGGAGACATCTTCAACATTTTCTTTGATTAAGCATAACTTCATCATCCAGAATCAATTTTCAGTGCTGTTTTTTTTAAACAGCCTAATTTTTCGAGCTCTTTGCATCCAAGTAGTTAGTTTCTATTTGTTTATCCAATATTTTCCAGTATGGCCTCCCCTTGTGATATTCTAGTTACAAGTTCTAACTATTTCTCATGAAAATCTCGTATGGAAGATGTTCTCCAAAGTAAGGAACTTTTCAGAATTACCTCAAGGAAAGAAACAGAACCCACTGATGATGATAAGAAAATAAAATGGGAAAATAGATGTGATGAAGCTCGTGGATTGATTGGGATGTCAATCTCTACTGATTTGCGATTCCACATATTTGGAATTGATGAACCTGATAAAGCTTGGGAAAAGTTGGAATCTGTGTTTGGTAAACACAATGAAATTCGAGGTCATCTACTTGAGAATGAGTTGATTTCTTTGAATCCAAGTGATTTTTCATGCATTCAATACTATTTATCTAAGTATAAAACTCTTAGACTCTTATGTGAAGAATGCAAGATTAAGAAAGAAGAAAAATAATGTATTTATCATATTCTTTCCAAACTTGGACCTGCATATTCTGTTTTTGTATCTACATTTTACTCCATGAAAGAATCCTTGACTGCAGCGAGCTATCAAGAGCCTAGTCTTGAATCCTTTTGTGATTCCTTAATTAGAGAGCAAGATAATCTCATTCATCTTGGAATAATTAAAAATGTAGATACATCTGGGAAATCCTTATTGTCCCAACAGAAAGAAAAGTCCAAGCCTCCCAAGAAACAAAACTTTCGTGATAATAAGCCAAACAAGGGTTCCAAACCCTCTCAGCCAGCTCCTTCTTTAAAAAATGACAAAGGATCCAAGCCAAAAGGAAAGAAGACTGAGCGTCATTGCAATTTTTGTGGCAAATATAATCATGATGAATCTAAGTGTTTCAAGAAGATGGCAACCTTGGAAACAGCAATGAAGAAGCACCACATCAGCCTAGATTCATCTTCAGAATCTACCTCTCATGGACATGCACTTTTTGCTTCTGGTTACTCTTATCCTACATCTTCTTCTTCTACTTCAAATGAATGGCTCATTGATTCTGGAGCATCTTATCATATGGCTGAGGGTCAAGCCATCTTTTCTACTATGCATGAATGTAACACCAAACACATATTTGTTGGTGATGATAGATCTCAAAGTGTTGTAGGATCTGGAGCAGTTCTAGTAGAGAATGGTCATTTCAGTGATGTACTATGTGTTCCAAAAATTTCCTGCAATTTGTTATCAGTCTATCAAATTACTCATTGGGGTGAAGGTAAAACTGTGATGTTTACACCTCACCAAGTTGTAATCAAGGAAGTTTATAAATCCTCAAAATTTCCTTGCTACTGGAACTATTGATGATATTACCAGGTTGTACAAATTTAACAACTTTGGGTCATCACCTTTTCCTTCAGTTTTTGTTGCTCATAGTGATAACTTGAGCAAACTTTGGCATGAGCGATTTGGTCACTTAAAGTATCACTCATTGCAACAACTATGTAAATAAAATATGGTGGCTGTTCTTTCAATGGTATCTTGCAAGGATGGTGTTTGTTTTGGTTGTGTACTCAGAAAACATCATTGGGACAATTTTGACAAATGTGCCTCTTGGCACGCCTCGGTTCCCTTGGAGCTTGTGCATAGTGACTTGTGTGGTCCTCTTCCATTTGCTTCCTTTTCTGGTTTCAAATATTTCTTAACTTTCATTGACGACTACTCCAGACACACTTGGGTTTACTTTCTAAAATTTAAGAGTGAAGTATGTAACATGTTCTTGGCCTACAAGGCCCTTGTTGAAAAACAATCTGGCCATCAAATTATTAAGTTAAGATCTAACAATGGAGGAGAATATTTCAAGAAAAAGTTCACTACTTTCTGTATTGAACAAGGAATCCAACAACAACACACTATTCCATATACACCACAATAAAATGGTGTAGCTGAATGGAAGAACCGCACTTTAAAAGAAATGGCTAATTGTATGATCCAATCTAAGGGACTAAGTCTTCAATATTGGGCTGAGGCCATAAATTGTGCAAATTACAGAGTTAATCGCACACCATCTAAAGTTTTACAAGGTAGTACACCAGAAGAAGCATGGAGTAAAATTAAACCAGATGTAAGTCACTTCCGTGTGTTTGGTTGTGAAGCATGGGCTCACATTCCGAATAAAAAATAGAAAGCATTGCAGCTTAAAAGTGAAAAGTGCATATTTGTTGGATATTCTAAAGATGTAAAAGGTTATAGACTTCTTCAGCCACATTCTCATGATATAATCATTAGAAGATATATTAAATTTGATAAAAATATCTTGGCTTGCGAGCCTAACTTGGCGGGTGTGCCATCTTTGGCCTATGATCCTGATTCGAGGATTATTCCTTCTTCTTCTTCTTCTTCCAACTTCCTTGATAGGTTTCCAACTCCAGTTTCTGATCATGACAGTGAGGATGAAAATCCACCTCCTCCTGCTCATGTTCCTCCAGTTGCACCAGCACCAATGCTTCCTCAATGGGTCCATTCAACATGTGAAGCAGTTGGTGATCTTGCCGGTGATCCTAGAGATCAACATTGAACACATTCTCAATTTCAGCGACCTTCTTCTCTTTTGGCTCAATTTTTCGAGAATCATGTTCCAAAAACTTTTGTAGAAGCTTCTGGAAATCTAGATTGGGATGTAGCTATGGATGAAGAATATCATTCCTTAATGGTGAACGATACTTGGGATCTTGTTCCTCTTCCAAAAGGAAGAAAACTTGTCATATGTAAATGGGTCTATAGAACTAAGTATGCATCAGATGGAAGTCTTGAGAGACTTAAGGCAAGGTTAGTTGCCAAAGGTTTTTCCCAAGTTGAAGGGATTGACTACAATGAAACCTTTACTCCTATCACAAAAATGAACTCCATCTGCCTTGTTCTTTCCCTTGCAGCCTTACATAACTAGGAAGTCCATCAAATGGATGTAAAGTTTTCCTTTTTACATGGTGATTTACAGGAGAAAATTCACATGGAACAACCTCCTGGATATGTTCAAGATATCTCTAGCCTTGTCTGTCGCCTTAAGAAATCCTTATATGGCCTTAAGCAAGCTCCTAGAGCTTGGTATGCCAAAATGGATAGATTTCTCCTTGACACTGGTTTTTCTAGCTACCATTCTGATCCCAATGTCTATACCAAGAAAGTAGGAAACCATCTCATCATACTTATTCTTTATGTTGATGATCTTATCCTTACTGGTAGTGACCCTAAACTTTTAACCCATGTGAAATCCAATATTAAGTAAAATTTTCAAATGTCAGACTTAGGACGTTTGCTTTATTTTCTTGGTCTCCAAGTCTTGCAAACCAAAGAATGAATCTTTCTTTCCCAGTCTAAGTATGCTTGTGACCTTCTTCGTCGATTTCACATGGAAGATTGTAAACCAGCCCCTTCTCCCTTCCAGTCTGGAGTCAGCCTTTCTGCCACTTGTACTTCCCCTGAAGTAGATGCCACCTTGTATTGTCAGCTTATTGGTAGTTTCTTATACTTGACTCATTTCTGTCTTGACCTTTCCTTTTCCATTGGTCGCATTGCCCATTATATGCAAACACATCATGAAAGTCACTAGAAGGTAGCAAAAATAATACTTCGATATGTTTGAGGTACAATTCAGTTTGGGATTCATTACAGTACAGGGGGGGCACCTTTGTTGGTTGGTTTCACTGATTCGGATTGGGCCAGTGATCCTAATGATCGAAATTCTACTGCAGGTTATGTTTTCAGTCTAGGATTTGGACCTATCACTTGGGCTTGTAAGAAACAGAAAGCTCTTGCTCTTTCTTCAGTAGAAGTAGAATATCGATCCACATTTAATGCTAATTAGGAAGATTTATGGCTTCAACATATCCCTTCAGAGTTTGTATTCGAGCAGCAACAGCCTACTCCACTTTGGTACGACAGTGAAAGTGCCATTAAGCTTCCCAAAGATCCAGTTCTACATCAACGAAGCAAACACATTGAGCTACACATGCACTTCACAGAAATCTTATTCATGATCATGTTCTTGAAATTCTCTATTTCCCTATAGATCATTAGAGGAAATTTGAGGTCTAAAATGGGCCTCCTAAGGAAAATGATAAAATAATAGTTAAAATAATAAAAGAATAGTTATTAATTTTGGAGGAAGAATGAAACAAAACTATTTTTTTGTTCGTATTTTCAACATATCTCCCTGTGTTTTTACTCAAATTCTGAGCAGGAGAGCTCATTGGATGTGAAATTTTATTCCACATCCAACGAGTACCCACACTGCATACTTTTGATAGACCCCTCTACCCCAAAAACAAGAAATGCCTGAAAAAATGTGATGATGACATCATCATCACATTTTTTCAGGTATTTCTTATTTTAGGGGTAGAGGGGTTCATCAAAAGTATGTAGTGTGGGTACTCATTGGATGAGGAATTAAATTATGCATCCAACGAGCTCTCCCACCTGAAATTTGAGTAAAAACATAGGGAGATATGTCAAAAATATGAACAAAAAAGTAGTTTTCTTTTATGACAAATATGTCAATTCAACCATTATGGTTGACTCATTTTATTGAAATTCTATTGGTTCTTGAATTCCAACTCACAAAATTGATTGTTGGTACATTTTTTTATAAGGCCCATTTTAGACCCCAAATTTCCTCTAATGGATCAAGTTCCAGACATCTTCACCAAGTCTCTTACAAAAGCGAAGTTTTCTAAACTTTGATCTATGTTAGGAGTTCATGAATGTGTCATTAAGGGGGGATAGGCTCTAATGCCTCCTTCCTTCTCCTAATAGTGTCACTTTTGTAAATCCTTCAATCCTGTCCCAAGTTATTCTTAAGGGGGGATGTTAGGATATTTAGACACTTAAGAGTTATTTAACATCAACTTGTGTAATATATCCATTAGGTAAAGTGTGTTTATTTAATATGCATTAGTATGCATTTGTAAATATTCTAATCCAACGGTCACGATATGTTCTAGACATAAAGTTATCCAACGGTTCAACTTCTCTTAGATCATACCTACCATTGATCCATGGCTTAACACCCGATTGGTCCATGATATCTATTTAAAGAGCATGGAGGGTCCTTGGCTAGTTGATCTATTATGAGAAGCTCATCTGTAACTTTCTTTCTTTTGCATAATAAATTGCTCCAAGTAGCTATTTGGCTGGGGCCATGGACTGTTTCCCTCTTGAGGGTTTTAACCACATGACAAACATCAGTTATTGATCTGTGATCTATTTGTGTGAAGAGGTTTCTCTAGGTGTTCGGTCTCTTGGTAGTACCCTATGTACCCGAACACCCCATAGGTCTCATCATGGCAGACCTTCAAAATACTGTGAATTTCATCCTCTCTCACACACCGCTTGATTTTCAAATCAAGTCATGTGTAATAGAGGTGGCCTTCGATCCATCAGTACCTCGCACTTTGTTGTATAACTCTCCTCTTTTCTCATTTGGATAAGTGCAATGGAAGTTTACCTGCAACCAAGTAATTGGAAATATCAGCGTACCATGGGGAAAAGGCTGAGACTCCAAATAAATGTTCATCAGGAAAGGAATATGTGACTAGTGTATCATCATCATTATTAGTCAGTGCATACAGTAAATTTTCTACTATGTTCTCCTTCCCTTGTCTGTCAACAATAGTGATGTCAAATTCCTAGACTAATAACAACAACCTAGTCACTCTAGCATTAGTAGTGAGTGGGTTTATTCATCAAATGTCTAATAGCTTAGTGGTCAGTATGTAAAAATGTAGAGTATCCAATAATTTAATGTCTAAATTTATTGATGGCATAAACGATATCAAGGAATTATTTCTTTGTTACCATGTATTTTAGTTAAGTAGGAGCCAGATTCTTACTAATATAGTAGACAACGTAAGGTTTGTGACCTTCCTGCTATCCCAGAACTACTCCAATGGTTGTGTTTGAAGCATCGAAAGAAAAATGAAAAGGTAGGGTCCAGTTAGGCCCCATCAAGATGGGTTCTGTAGATATCCCCTTCTTTAGTTCTGAAAATGTTTCCTGGCATGCATCTGTCCACACAAATTGGGCATCTTTCATTAATAATGTAAATAAGGGAGATGCCAATTTGGAAAAAATTTCTATGAATCTCCTATAATAACCAGCATGACCAAGAAAACTTGTTACCTCTTTTTGTGACCCAGGGATAGGAATATTTGAGATTACCTTTATCTTGGATGGATCTACCTGAATACCTGCAGCAAAGATAAAATGTCCCATAACCACAATTTCACTTATTATCAAGTGGAATTTTTCAGTGCTCAAAGATAGGTGTGTCTATTCATAGTGTTTCAGAACTTTTTCCAAGTTTTCTTGTGCTTCATAAAAAATGTTTCAATAAGGAGCAAAGTCATCCATAAGGACTTCCATACAATCATTCACCATTTCAGAAAATAAATAAATAAATAAATAAATAAAAATAATAAAAAAAAATAAAAAAAATCCAATTATAGCCTATTGAAACATGGTCACCACATTGCACAACCCAAAAGGAATCCCCCTATATGCAAAGGTTCCCAAAGGATAGGTGAAGGTGGTTTTATCCTGACCTTCATGGCCAATCTATATTTGGTTATACTCATTGAAACCATCTAGGAAAGAAAAGAACTATTTTCCTGACAAAGTGTGTAGAACCTGATCGATGAAAGGTAATGGAAATGGTCATTTTGTGTTGCTTTATTGAGTTCCATATAATCTACATAGACTCTCCACTTCCCATTATTTTTAGGTGCGATCACAAGTGGGGAGACCCACTCGCTATCTAATATTGGGTAAATGAAACCTGCCTCTAAAAGTTTTTGGATTTCCTCCTTCACGATATCTCTCATGTTTGGGTTCATTATGCGCTAAGGTTGTTGTACAGGATTTGAATCATTTTAAATGGAAATATGATGGGTTCATAGTGTTGAGGGAACTTCCCTCATATCTTTGTACTCCCATGCAAAATCCCCCTTATGTTGTTCCAACAGTGTAACAAGGCGTCCCAGTTCGTCAGCTTTGAGTTTTGGTTTGATGTTTAATGTTTTCCCTGAGTCGACTTCTGTTGGAAGAATCTTGGAATTATCAATTAATGGAATTAATTCGGTGTTACTGACTAAGGATTCTTCTATGAGTTCTTCATGTTCTATTTCTTTTAGTGTGTTACCCAAGATCTGATATCCTCTTTTAGTGACACACTTAGGCTTGCTAATGAAATTACAGATGGTATCATCTTCAGTTTCTATCTTAAAGGTCAAGGATCTCCCAATTATAAATAAATATTGAATATATTCTTCTTCCTCTAAATCCATCCACAAGGAAGTTGTAGTGTCTAAGATTGGTTTAGCGGGAGGATATGAAGTCAGATTTTTAGTAGTACTTCCATCAGAAATTGTCATGGATCTTGATCTATAGCTGATGTATGCATCTGTTGTAGCCAACCACGGTCTTCCCAAGATCAATGGGTGTCCCCCCAACTATGAATTAGGTTGTAAAACAACAAATTTTGCAGGGTACTCCCATGAATCAACTGAAACTACTAGGTCGTCCACAATTCCTTCTAGTTTAATAGAAGATATGCCAGCCATCTCTAGTGTGGTTTGGATAGGCCTAAGATTAGTGAGTCCTAGTTGTTTTTAAGGTCTAAATACTCATAACATTTATTGACACGCCTAATTAGACCAAAACATTATAGATTTGAATCTTCCCAATACATACTGTGACAATGGGGTTACCTGGATCAACATATTTGGCCAATGGGACTTTTCCCATTATTAGTTTAGATAACTTCCCTACCACATGCACTATAGGGGGATATCTTGGTTTCCTTCCTAGTTTCTTTACAACCAGGTCTCTAATAGTTTTGGAATAAATAGGTATGTCATGTAGGGCCTGTAGTAGTGGAATTCTTACATAAAGATTTTTCAACTCTCCTAGGAGGTTGAAACTAGGTTACTCCACGGCCTTTTGCAAGGTTAATTGTTCAGGATATGGTGGTTCTTTCGAATACTATGCAAGTTGCATTTTAGTACGTGTATCTGCAAGTGTTTCAGCTGGTGTTTCTTCATGCATCTTAATCGTTGTTTTACCTGGTGTTTCAGCGTCCTCAATGATGGGGATCATTGAACTGAATGAATTTCGAAATGGTGTATTAATTCCTTCATTAGTCATAGAGGATGGAACATCCCCAATGACTATCAATTCCACTACCCTCCCTGATAGAAGGTGTAAATTATTGCAAGGGAGAGGGGACTCTAGAGTAAGCTGACATGTTGAAAATTTTGAATTGTTGCACTGCCTTATTGTTGGGATTGGGGTTAGGTTAAGCAAGAAATTGAGGACGGATTGGTGTACCCATTGGTGTAGTGTTATTTTGGATTTGCAGTTGAGGTTGTTGATACTACATATATGATGGTTGGTTATGAGGAAGTTGGTTTCCTGGATACAAATTTCTCCATTCCGGAGACTAAGGAGCTTGTTGGTTTGGATGGGGTGCCCAAGAAGTCCAAGGATTCTGATATTGTGCTGCAAGTTTTAAATGTTGGTTCCACTATGTGTTAGGATATCAGTATGGTGGAGGAAATTGATTATTAGAATTATTCAAAGAATTGAAAGGAGTAGGCTCTAAATGCATACCTGGAACCTGAGGTTTCCACGGCTTCTTTTGTGCAATAAAACATCCATGTTTCATGTCTATAGTGGATGCTTGAAATACTAATTTGGCTTTTTGAATTGAGGGACATTCTTTGGTATCATGCTATAATTTTCACAAACCACACACCTCCACCTTATCAAGTTGACATTCTTTCAGCGGGTGCTTATTCCTACACTTAGGGAATAGCACCCAAAGTACCATATCTTCAACCACTTGTTTCTGTTTTTCTCTCATAAAATCCAGTTGTGAAGATATGGAACTCATCATGTCAGTTTTAAAATTCTCTAGGAGATTACCAATCTATGCCCGAGTAGCTCCTCCACCAACTGACTTATGTGCCCGTGAGAAAACATCTCGATCCTTTGTGTTGTTTCTGGAAGATCCCCTAGAATATCGTCGACATAAGTGCACAATGTGATAAAAATATTCTTTGGACATATCTCCCTTCCCTAAAAATATAAGCATGTACATAAAACCTTCTCTTATTCCTCACAATAGAATGATCTTGAGGACATCCCTTCCAATAGTGGTTTGACCCGATCTTTGTACATTATACAAAATTATTTCCACAAAATCCTCCAAACTCTCATCGTATTTTTGCACCATATTAAATAACTCTTATATCTTATCCTTTGTCCTACAGTATTCTTGATACTTCCCCAGAAATATCTATTTCATCTGCTCCCAAGTTGCAACAGTTTCGCCACCCAAGCTCATAAACCAGCGTAAGGAATTATCCTTCAAGGTAGCAGGAAAGAGTTTCAGCTTCTGCTCACTGGAGGTATATTCATAACTTCAACAGAGAATATCGAACTCAAAGAGGAACTCATATGGATCCTATGTGGACTTCCAATGAAAGTGAGGTAACACTGAGGGTGAAATATTCTTCATGGGGGCTTGTCCAGACTGTTGTCAAATAGATAAATGGAGTGTGGTGATTGTATCCTCATGTTGTAGGTCACCATTATCGTTATGATTTTCCCCTACTTCTTCTTCATGATCGTCATGGTGACATTCATTATTCATGATTACCTCTTCCTCTAGATTTTATTGATTCTTATGATGTTCAGAATTCTATCTAAACTATAACCACTCCTCTTTTGTAACTTCCTCTCCATTAATCTGATAGACCTCCTCTGGTCCACCTAATCCACAGAACTACCCTTATCACCTGGAGTTCCTTCAACAAGGACACCAGATGGTGTCACAACTCCTACTGTTCTCTCCATAGTTGACATCGATTCTTCCATCCTAGGAGAAATAGGGATTCTTCTCATAGATGATGGTCCTTGATTTCGAGCCCCATTAGAAGAATTAACCCTAGAAACTAATTCATCAACAAATTTCTTCCTCCCTAAGCCTAGGCTATAGCCATTACCTCTTCCACTTGCAAGTTAGTATTTTGGGGGGTTCTGGGAATATCCCATTGAGTTCTTCTCGCATTCATGCAAACCTATAAATCATGCAAGATAATGAATCATACCTTATCCTTGGGTTAGTAACCCGTTCGGTTTGTTGAAGGATGTGCAACTCTTCACTACATCTTATCGCTCTTGCACCTGAGAATCAAGCCTACAAAATAAAATAAATCAATTCAACTACTAACTATGCCTATCAATTACCTTCCTCGGTAACATCACCAAAATGTTGGGCACTCTATATACTCAATAATTTCTTAACAAGGAGAGTTTTCAATATTTAATTTCCAACCCAAGGAAGTCTATTATTTCAAAGGAAATTAGCAAAGTATATGCATAACATTTTCAATAGTTAATAAGTAAAATTAAAACCAGTCAATCCTAATTATTGCTCAGCCAACTCAGCTCCCTATACGAAACCAAAATAACATTACCCATATGGGAATTGAAAAGAACTTCTATTTCATATCATGCTAATTTTAAGGTTTATGATCTAAAGAGAAATCCACCTAAAATTACTTTTGCATAAAATGGAAGTTGAATTTACCAAATCAAAAAGATCTCTACTCATTAATCAAATAGCAAATTCATCAAACCAAAGGACTTATGTAATCAGGAAAAATATAGAAATATAAATAATACACACAACACAAGAGCTAAGCGAAACTATAAAAGCTACTAACAAAATTCTACATGAAAAGAAAGATTAACTACATAGTCAACTGTCACACCAAACCACCTACAACAAGCCAAAGGAAAACCAAATAATGCAATCACTAGTTAAATGCAATTGCAGCTAACCATAAAGATATATCAAACTGAAATTCCATACAAAATAGAAATAAAATACTAAAGCATCTAAACTACAGTAACTATGTTGGAAGGTGGGCCATGGCCTTCAAACAGAGATGTTGTCGAAATCCCAAAGAGTCTGCAACAGATAAATACTAAGAATTGTCACTCCTTTATTAAATTGATAAAAAATGCAGTTACAGTTACAGTCACTCTATTATATCTCTTACAATTTGTGAACCCTTGGCTCTCCCTGCTTGCGCATACTTATACAAGAGTAAAACTATTATGTTACATAATTTTTAGGCAGCCATGAAGATCTCTGATCTTCAGGCTGCCGAATAATCAAGACAATTACAGCTAACAATCCCTCACATAAAATCGTCTCAGGAATAAATAGGATTTTAGTTCGAGTTGTTCCGTGAACTGACATTCCCAGCGGAATGTAGAAGATTCTCAAGGAGTTTCAGTTGCATTCATGAAGGAGTATCCAATATTCCTTCATCATTAATATCGACCAAGCCATCAAGCAGATAGTGGATGCCAAGTAGGACTAACTTCAGTATATGACAAGCTGTTATAGTTGCGCCACCTAGTGATTATGAATCCTTCTTTCAAAGCATTAACAAATCAACACATATGAAAGGTAAAATTCATAATTGTAAGTGAAACCAAGCATAAAATGAAATAATGAATAATGATTTATACCTGGGACTTTCATACTCGTTTGTATGAGAAATATACAAATTCAGTTGTAAAATGGGGACAAAAATAGGGAGAAAGGATGAAACAGAGTAGGGTAAAAAGGGGTAAATTCAGGACCCAATACGAATCATTATTTTAATTGGTAAGGTAAATTATAAAATATCGATGAGTCATTCTTCCCATTCATAAGGTAACATTTTTCTTAACACTGATTAATTCTTCCCTTGGTGTGATAAAAAGTATTAACGCATCAATGTAAACTCTTTATCGTGCAATTAACTTTTAACAAAGCACCAAGGGGATAGATAATTACACAAATTCATGTTTGGAGAGTGGCTTTGGTGACATAGAAAAGAGGTAAAATGGATAAAAATAACTAAGTTCTTTCCCAAAAGTATGGATTCTTTTTATGCATGTACTTGGATATTTCATTGAGGATATATTAAGGCATTAAGATGATAGCTCAAGATCATTTGGTGGTCGAGTGTACTTTGTGTCTTTGTCATGCTCGTTAAACACTTAAGAACAAAGCAACAAGTTTATTGTTGTAAGCCCCATTTATCGTAACCAACTGGATCTTTCCGAGTGATCTTGCTTTCCTTCACACTTGTAAAACTCAATCTATTTTATGCTGTTCTGGAAGGAGCGTTGGGTAGGTGGTAATTTAACCTTTTTCGGACCTTCCTGACTAAGTACGAAAAAGGTTCACCTTTTTTACAAAGTGTAGTTCTGTTGTACAAGATTACACACCTAATAACCATAGGTCTGGGGTTACCAACATACTCAATTAACTTGCAGACAATTGACTTCTAGAATGCAGTAAAGGAAATAGGAGGATGAGAAAGACTTACTCGATTAACAAAGGTCGATCCTTGCTTGTCCTCTTCTGCTCTGCTTATTCTCCAAAGTCTTCAAGGTTGCTCCTCTTTCACCTGTCAAGAGTCAATCTTCCAGATACAAGATGATTCATATATATATAAGCAGGTTAGATAAATCATATATAAAATGCAGAAACATAAACATTTATCAAACCTAGATACATGAAACACATATGGAAGAAGGATTCTTTTTATTATCAACAATGGAAAGAGTTTAGATTACAACCCAACGCCTGAGACAAGGACTCCCCTGCAACCAAAGGATTCTGAGTTCCACTGCTCCAAAGACTTATGTATACAATCCACCAGCATAAATTTTCTCTCCAATTGTATATATCAAACACCCTCCCCAAGGCCTGTATTTATATGGAGGAAATAAGGCAGTTTCGAAGGTTGAGGAGGTTGAGACAGTTAAGAGGATTACGGTCAATGGCTTAAATAATCTTAGATCATCGCGTGTTTTTATTTTTAAATGTTAAGGGACATATTCACGGGTATGTAGAAGGACAACCCGCGAATGATCCGCGAGTTGCTATAAGAGCAACCCGCGAATACATCCATTCGCGACTTGCAGCAACCGACACACGCGAATGATCCGCGAGTTGTACATGTAGAGAGTCACGAATACAACTTAACATAGCAAAATGGCAAAGTAACCAGTTGGATGGAGGAGGAATGTATTGTATAGTAAACCAGTCTATAGTGTATTGGGCAAACCTCTATCCATAGATGTCCTTTTGTGTGCCAAAATGAGGGATGTTGGCACTCGGACGGAGAGGTGCCATTCAGGTGTATAACAGATGCCCCCTAATGTGTGAGGTCAGAGGGAAGCGATGGCCGAAATACATTATAATCATACTCTTTGGAGAACTCAAAAATCCAACGGAGTAGAGAGAGTACCTGAAACAAATACATAGTAATGTCATATACAAAGTTACATCTGAGGATGCTATGTTCAATTTACTAGAACACTAGCTTTTTTACAATATTTGAGTACATCATATGATATGGGTATAAAACCATGTATATTACAAAGGTGGATCGAAGCCACAATATACAATAATGATGAGTCTTCAAAGATCTGAAAGCTATGTAGATGAATAGAACATAATCTTGCGCAACTTAGTCCATAGGTGAGGAACTAAAGTCTTCATAAAGGATCCCAAAGAACCAGTACAATCCAAGCCATGTGAATAAGGGTAAGTTGAAGTCTAACATGGAAAGGATTCAACAGTTTGTCAACCAATAGGTGATAATTGACAACTAAAGCAAAGGAATTCACCAATGAGGAAAGTGAATCCCGAGGTACGATCGTCAAAACTCTAGGTCTTCGTCATCAGGAAGTACTGAAACGGAAACATGCTGTGATAAGGAAGGCAACAGATCCTCCAACGGATCACAAGAGTGACTAGGAACTGGGAAAAAGAAGGGAGACACAAATAGATAACAGATATAAAAATGATAGGATCAGGCTATAGATCAAACATTGGGAAGAGTCCTTGAATAGTGAGCACAACACAGAGATGACCCAAGGCAGCGTATAACTGATAGATAGAACAACTAGACCTATCTGTCATGTAGGAGACATGATCAGATTCCCCAGGTATAATGGACAAGAGTAGGAGTAAGAAACTCAAAGTGATAGCTGAACACAAGTGGACATTGAAACATGGATATCGGAAAACAAAGAGTGCTATGTTCATGGATGACATGCTGCCATTACTGAAAACAAGAGAAAACGTCTTCCTTACCTTCCCTGTTAAATTTTAACGAGTCCAGGAAAGTCAACTCGGTTCCCTCTTAATTTTTTAACAAGCTTGAAGAGATGGGAAAATAATGCTTGATAGTGTCACTGATTCGTGGATTTAATGAGCCCGAACTAGTACATGATCAGTCGGTGTTTTCACATTTAGAGAGTCTGAAAACTCCAAAGAAGATTCCAGGGGGGTCCTTTTTCCTCTAATTTAGTCTCCTAAGGCTGAAAAAGTATAAAACAAACCACAGAAGAACTCTCTTAACTTCCGAAGAAGAAAAGGTGAACCTTTTTCGTACTTAGTCAAGAAGGTCCGAAAAAGGTTAAATTACCACCTACCCAACGCTCCTTCCAGAATAGCATAAAATAGCTTGAGTTTTATGAGTGTGAAGGAAAGAAAGATCACTCGGAAAGATCCATTTGGTTACAAGAAATGGGGCTTACAACAATAAACTCGTTGCTTTGTTCTTAAGTGTTTAACGAGCATGACAAAGACACAAAGTACACTCAGAATCTTTTTCATGTTTGGGTCCAGAGCACGAAAAAGAGAAAACTAAGCTCAAACCAGGTGTTCCTTTTCCGTAAATTTAGTCCCTCAGGTCCGGAAAAAGTGATAAACCTATGCCTGAGAATACTCTTCTCAATTCAAAAGAAAAGAGAGTGATCCTTTCTCATATTATTCTGCATGGTTCGAGAAAGAGATAACCTACAACCAATGCGGATGCCCGTTCACATATTCTTAACGAGCTTGAATGGACGAGATAACTCGGCAGTCAAGTCTGTTTTGGAGGACTCAGACCTGGGCCTAAAGAAACTCCATAAGGGCGGGGAGTCCTATAAAGGGATAGCTTGTAAAAAGAGATTCAAAAGAATCTCTATTTGGCATGAAAAATAGCTAAGAGGAAACCCCTGAACCTGAAACAGTGACGACATGAGTACCAAAGAATGGCAAAGGCATATAAGAAGGATACTCATGAAATAAGGGCCCTAGCCACGGAAGAACAATGGTAGAGACAAGGGACTAATGGCTTAGAATACCATAGTCTGTGGCAAAATGTTGAATACTAAGGTTAACGTGGAGTGAAAAGATGCCAACATGTGTTGGAAATAGCAAAACCACCCTATTGGAGCAACAACACTTTTTAAAAAGTGATAAACCTGTTTCAAGGCACAAAGAGGGTGATATTAGTTAATTGGCATTTCAAACTATGGAAAAAGACCCACTTTATGAAATATAATTTCTATAAATAGCTTGAAAATTAAAACAAACTCACCATTTGAACTTTTGAGCCAAAAAAAAGCGAAGTTTACCCTCTACCGTTGATCGATCATTGTGGACAATTGGATCGTCGAAATTGGAATCCGTCAGCTTCAGGTAATTCAACACCCTAAGCTCATCAAATTGATCCAAGCAAATATTAGGTTTAATTGTGAATTCAGTATTAAACAGCACCAAAACTATGGCAGTGCGCATTCGCGGGTTGCTAAGAGGGAAAGTCGTGAATAGGCGTTATATTCACGGGTTGCCTAACTAGACATCCGTGAATGATCCACGACCTGCCTAAATAGATAGTCGCAAATACTGCGCAGTGGGAAAAAACTTAAAAAATATGCAAGATTTTTAAATTTTGATATGGAAATACTAAATCCAATTGCTTGTATTTGCCAGGTAAAATATGGTTCTGGAGTGGAGGGAAAGGGAGCACGAAATAATGGATCATGCGGTGCTCCAAAGTGCACCCACCGTACAAGCATTGAGGACTAGTGGGCTGCTGAAATTTCTTTTGTACATCACTCATGCGGTCCAATGTCCGCATACTGGAGTTCATGGTCAATTATTGGGATCATGAGATGGGGATGTTCAATCTTCAATGTGAGACCTTAGAGCTTACCGTGGAAGACATATATTTCATTACCGAGTTGTCATGACGAGGAGCACCGGTGAACTTGGAGGGCACTGGCAAGGGTAGTGACCCCTTAAGTGTCCAAAACTATGTAGACATATTCTGTACACCGGGTACTCAGAAGAAAGGAAGCAGCGTTCTAATTGCAGACATCCAGGATTTTACTCTCCAAGTATTAGCTAGTACCGTTGTGAGAATTGCAGGGTCAACAGGGTTACATATGGCCACCAGGAACCAAATGAGGGTGGCAGTTGACTATTTTAGAGGTGCTCTCTATGATTGGTGCTCGAGAGTTGCCCCCATTATGATGAGGCAATTATCCGACTGCAAGAGAGGAAGACGTAAGAATTTTGGCTATGCAAGCATATTAGTGGCGTTCTTCTTTGAGAGAGTACCAGCCATGAGCCCTCCCATACCACTACAGGTCAAATCTCCACGTTAGCCAAGGCTGAGCCGATGGGGAGACATCTTCCTCCGTCAAGGAGGAGGATACATAGTACACAGCGTATATAATGCTGACTTTTATACTTGGTGGGAACGACAGCTGCCGGCATTGGAGCAGTTTCCATATGCAGGGTTGGACTTCCGAGGTGACCCCAACCTTGTCCTCCCTCCAAGAGGAGCATGGGGAGAGATGGGTAAGTAATTTTTAATTTTTTATCATTATCAAATTTTTATGAATTTTTCAAATGATAGATATATACATATGTACAAGTCTTAATCCTATTCATGTGTCAAAATGCAGATATTGGACCAGTCCGCCCGGAAGGGCACCCTCGTATGTTCGTGCGTCCTATCGTGGGTGAGGATCAGGGACTGATCAGAGTACTAGAGGGAAATCTAGCCAGGCTAACCCAATGAGTACCGACCATACGGATAAAGCATATCCCTGCAGCCATGCAGGAATTCGTAGTTGGGGTTCCAACGGTTTGGCTACGTCTTTTCAGACGAGTGGCGAGAGCAGTGCTCGTATATAGAGATGCGGTGAAGGTTTCCGAAGTCGAGGAGGCTGAGGAAGCCAGAGTGCATAAAGATCATGGGGATCAAGGTGGTCCTAGTGGCCAGGGCAGTCTAGCTTAGACCTAGGGCATTTTGAT
>LPNX010791949.1:2246-112535 GCA_001517045.1 Pseudotsuga menziesii | reverse complement strand
CATCATGGAGATTCTGATCTATGTATATTGTACGTGGCGATGACCACATATGTTCTATCATGTTTCATGCCTATTCATGGCCATTGTGCTCTTATGTATCCAGGACTGCTATATGTATGTACAGTTATATGCAGAGTTGTATTATGGTATTATGCTGATTGGGTGGCTGGTCTTCCATTTGGGTACCTTCATCACTTCACTTCTGGGATGGACTTATAATGTATTTCGGCCATCGTATAACCCCTTTGATCTCATACATTAGGGGGCATCTGTTATAGCAGATTTCACCACACTAGGTGAATCACACATTGTATGGCCTTCCCCTATCCCGCTGCAGACTCATTATTCCATATGGACCATTTATTGTCTTTTGATGTATCATTGACCATCCCTAAAAACATTAGAAAAATGGTATACACGTCCTTTTCCCCGATAACCGCGTACATACGCGGATATTCCCTCTATAGTCGCGTACATCGGGATGTGTGCATAATCCAAAACTATTGGACCGTTCCTTGCCTTGAATCCGAATCATATGACTCCTGGCCTTCCATATGCCTTGAGATCGCACGGATTCGACCTTTCAGTATCACTTTGGAAAGCTATATAAGGAACCATTGAGACATTGAAAGCATAAGAGAGAATTGAGAGTACCGAAACTATAGTCCATTGTTGCCAGAACTATACTTGAGTCTGCATCCCTTTGTCCCTTTGGATCACTGTTGTGTTCTTCCCAAGCTTGCCTTTGTTAGTGAGCTTGCTATCAGAGTGATGGAGGATTGAGGTGGTGGAGGCCCAAGTGGGGGATTCAGTTTCTCCAGTTCGCAAATGTGCCGTCAGAGGTTGTCACTTGTAATCTCTGATTCATATTAATAGAAATATCTTTTCCTGTCTAGTAATGTGTATTTGAATGAATGTTGCATCCATTGGAATATGTCAAATGCTTATACATTATTGATTATATATGCTAGAATAGATCTAACACCATGAAATATAGTATGCTTGTATTGTTTACTTGTTGTTGAGGACGTGCTATAACAATTCAAGCTGAAGATTGGAAAGCTCAACGGGGATCTACTTCAAGTGTTCGGAATAAGGTATGAGGTTCGATCCTTTAGTGTTAGATGTTTTTAATTTCTATTGCATATTGGGAAAGATTGATTTCTGGAGTCTAGCTGTCTGTTGTGGTACCCCAAGCCATAGGAATTTCTCTCCGTAACACCTAGACAAGCGCCTCCCGCGGCAACAAGCTGTCCTGAGGGAGAATAGATAACCCATGCTGCCGAAGCCAAGTTACAAGTGTGACAGCTGGCGCCATCAGCAAAACCTATATACATTTCGGAAGACATCTGCAACAACCAGCAGATAATATAAAAAAAAACAAAACTGACAACCTAATGTACATAAAAAATACATACACTAAAATACAAGAAAAAGTGCTAAGCCTAAGCGTAGTACTTCTTCAGGTAGAGACCATTTCTAGGCTCAGGCAGCTTATTCCCATCATAATCAACTAATTCATATGCGCCCTTAATTAATACCTTCAACATGACATAGGGTCCTAACCACATAGCCTTGAATTTTCCTGCCCCTAGAGGTTCTTTATCTTGGTCCCAAAGCAAGACAAGTTCCCCCTCAGAGAAAACCCTAGGTTTGACCGTTTTATCATATTGAGATTTAACCCTATTTTTATGAGTCTGATTAGCAGTCAATGCATCTCTACGTTGTTCATCAAGGTGTTCTAAATGTACCAGATGTTCCTCAAGCTCGGTCATATTCGGTAACACATGAATGGCTATCTTCAAAGACGGGATTTCGCATTCAATCGGAGTGACTGCTTCCACCCCGTGAACGAGTTGGAAAGGGGAGAAACCCGTAGCAGTCTTTACGTTAGTTCTGTAGGCCCAAAGAGCAGGATATAACATGATGTGCCAATTAGAGCGGGCTGCATCAATTGTCCGTTTAAGGATAGTTTTTAAAGTCTTGTTTACAGCCTCAACCTGATCGTTTGCTTGCGGATAGTATGGAGAAGAATGTTCTTGTCTAAATCCGAGCATGGTGGTCAGTTCCATCATCATGTTATTTTGGAAATGACTGCCATGGTCAGTGACAATCACTTTGGGAATACCAAACCTTGCAATAATTTGATTGAAAACAAAGAAAGCTGATGTTTCCCCATTGTCTTTGAAATTAGGCATTGCCTCTACCCATTTCGTAAAATAGTCAACAACGACAATGATGTATTTATGCCCCCCAGCCGAAACTGGGTTGCATGTCACGTAATCAATCCCCCATTTCATGAATGGGCCTACCGAGACAACGAGAAATAACGGAGCAGGATGCGACCGCATCTTCCTGGTGTAAAGCTGACACGGATGACAGCACTTCACGGCTTCCACACAATCTTTAAAGATCGTGGGTCAGAAATAACCGGCTCGCAATATCTTCTGGGCCATTGCTAACCCAGATAAATGACCCCCACATGCTCCACGATGGGAATCATTTAGGACAATATCGGCTTCCTCATGAGTAAGGAAACGATGCAACACAGAATCTACCCCTCGTCGATATAATGTATCTCCTATAATGAGGTAGTTCTTGGCATGAAGGCGTAACTTACGTCATTCCTCCCTAGAGGAAGCTACAGGGTACTTCAGAGTCTGGAGATATATAAGAATATCTCCATACCAAGGATCAGAGGTGGATATCAAAAAGATGTGCTCATCTGGGAATGAGTCAGCTTCAACGACTACATCTTTTTCTATAGGAAATTTTGCTATAAGCTCAGCAAAAACTAAGGACTTCTTAGACTTAGCGGATTGGAAATCCAAGTCAAACTCCTGGAGAATGACTATCCATTTGTTAAATTTTCCCCCAACAATCCGTCGGGATAAAACATATTGGAACAGATTCACATCCGCCACTACTGTGGTGGTCCTCAGTAAAATGTAGTGACGTAACCTCTGTACAGCGTAAACAACTGCTAAGGCTAATTTCTCGACGTGGGAGTATCTAAGCTCCACCTGGATGCCTCTACTAGAGACAATGATCCACTTGGCCTCAACTTTCAAAGGATCCACCTGGATGCCTCTACTAGAGACAATGAATCCGAGTAACCTTCCTGACTCAACGCAGAAAACACACTTGTGGGGATTCAAGCGAATTTTATAATATCTGCATCTTTCAAAGATCAACCTTAAATGATCTGGATGTTGGATCCTCTTGCGAGAATGTGGGGGCAGATCATCCATGTATGGTTTGACAATGGCTTTAATGTCATGAAAAGCAAAGTTCATAGCCCATTAAAAGGTTGCCCCAACATTTTTCAATCCAAAGGGCATTTTCTTATATGCAAATGTACCCCAAGGGCAAATGAAATCAGTTTTATGTTGGTCTTCCAGTTTGATTTGGATTTTATTGTAGCCGGAGAAACCATCCATAAACAAAAACACCTCACTTCCCACACATGCATCTATGATCTGGTCAATAAATGGTGTGGGGTAGTTGTCCTTAGGAAAGGATTTATTGAGGTCTCTAAATTCTGTACAAACATGAATAGTCCCTTGCTTTTTATCAACAGGAACAGGGTTGGACACCCATTCAGTCAAAGCTATGGGATATATGAAACCAACTTTCAACAGCTTTTCAACTTTTTCCTTCACAGCCGCCACTTTACGCGGGTTCACGGGTAATATTTTTTGTCGAACTGGCTTGGAATCAGGATAGGTTTGGATTTCATGTTCAACAATAGATGGATCTATGCCTGGCATCTCCTCATATGACCAGGCAAAGATATCACGGAATTCCTTAAAAAGGGCAGTATAGATAGCAATCTCCTCAGGAGAGCAGTTTTCACCTATATAGACGTTTTCCACGACATATGGGTTCACAGAGATGTTAATAGGTATAGTGGCGGAAATGTTTGCCATATTTCCCTCGGCAAACACTCCTTCCCTAGGCAAAGGGTTGATAGGTATATCAACATCTTCTAACAGTCTCACTCGAAACTCTTGGTTTTCTATCCTGCTCAGTTCTGGAAGAAAATAGGATCGATGATGAAGATCCTCACAAATATTATCACGTCCACTCATGGCTTCCAGAATAGCCTCATCGAAAGGTAGAACTGTGTCTAAGCAATCTATAGAATGTGAAGAGTTTTCCACCCATGCGGGCAAATAGACTTCTTCCATATCATCCGAGACTGTTAGAGGATTTGGAATGGGATCAGCAGCAGCTTGAGTGATAGCTTGATAAGCCACCTCTACTGCCGATAAGGGCACTTCAGGTTCATGGGGAGTTGGGAGAACCCAAGGATTAGTCCTATCGACAACCGTGGCAATGGAATTCCCCACACTAGTAGAACCAATATAATTTATCGGGGCTGGAAAATCAAATGTGCCCATCAATGATGTGTACATTCCATCCCCCAAGCTCTGTGCAGCAGGTTTTACCTGATCAACCAATGGCACAACGGACTCATTTGACTCTAAATGACCTTTTCGGGTAAAATCAAGTTGATCAATAGTAACCAACTTGCCCTCATGTGGAAAAACCACTACACGAAAAACGACCGACGCAACAGCGGACATCGCATAAGTCCAATTCCTTCCCAGAAGCAAATTGTAGTCCAAAGGAGCATCAATCACTTCTACTTCAACAGAAACTGCTTTGCCTGCCAACTTAATCTCAAAAGCCGGCAGGATACCATGCAGACGGAAGGATCTTCCATCAAAAGCAGTAAGTAAAGTGTTTGATGGGACCAGCTCTGGGGATCCAAGAGCTTTCCAACAGGCCAAGGACATAACACATGTAGAGGCCCCCTCATCAACAACTGCCCTTCCAATGGTGTTACCACCATGGACAACATCTATTGATAGGGCTACATGGTAAGGCAGGTGAATTTTGACATCAGATAAATGAAACTTCGCCATGAGACTCGAAGAGTCCATGCTACCTAAAGCTGCTAAGAGGGCATCCCGCTAAGCGGGACAACTCTGTAACACCTCCAAAGCTGGCATTGCACACGGGGTTTGAGCTAACTCTTCAACCACAGAGTAGTTCGAAGCAGCCCTAGCATTAGGGTTATGCAAGGTCTTCTTAAAGACACCTTTCAGTATCTTTGGCATTATTTTAGCAGGTTTCTCTATTGTGAGAGGGTTGGAAGTTTCACCTACAGCTTTACCCTTCTCAAGAGTCTCTTTCTAATAGTTTTTTTTCCTTATCTGCAACAAAGTCGAAGATCGAACCATGTTGATATAATTTGGGTCAGGGGCAGCTTGAGTGCCCCCTGCTACGTTAGAAGATGAAGCAGAGTTCTGTCCTTGGGGAAAAGGATCCTTCAGGACAACCGGTTGTTGAGCTTTAATTAGCTTCTGGGATTGATCCATAAGGGGACAAAGGTGAGTAAGGTGGTCCTCTTGGCACAACTTACAAGGGAACTTAACCTTCTTATTTTCTTTTTTTCCCCCATCAGCATTGTTTGCGGGCTTTGGCTTGTTTTGGTTTCCCTCTCCCTTCTTACCTTTCTTTTTCTTCCCTTTGGGATACTGATTTCCCTTCTAAGAGGTTTGTGCAAGACATTTGCATTCTGGGGGGAGGGGGAAGCCTTTGCTGCCTCCGCCGTAGATTGTTTGATAGACAACTGATGAAGTTGCTTAGTCAAAGACTCTACGGTGGGAGAATTAACGGACCCAACCACACCATCGGCATGGGGTCCAGGCTTAGGCTTCTCCGCCTCGTGCGAAGGCCTCGGTGCCTCAGGGATGATCTCATATAAGATCCCAGATTGTGAATAAATAAAATCCAGTTACTGGGCCCTGAGTATGGCTTCTTCTTCATTCGTTACTCCTAATGTGGAAACATCCTTAGATATGTATGGCAACAGTGATTTAAGGAACCACTCTAACAGAAACTTAGGAGGAATGGTGGCTTTTGATAAGGCTCTTTTGCCTCCTCCACTCTTGGATATGATCCGAGATGTGGGTAGCCTTGTTTTGTCTAAAAGTAGACAACAAGTCCATTCCGAAATCATATCGGACCGAAAGCTGAAAGTGGTTGAGAAAAGCACTAGCCAAGTCCCAGAAACTACTAAATGCAGCAGAAGGCAATTCGATGTACCATTTTTCCGCAGTACCTATCAAGGTCCTCTGGAACATCCTCAACCTCACTGAATCTTCATTCAGCGAATTTGAAGAACACCATAAATGGAACGTGGTGGCATGTGCCCCAGGATCTTCACCAGCTTTACCTTCGAACTTAGGGATGTCCGATGGCAATTTGGTGGGAACAGGTGGCCACAAGGGGTCATGCCTCACCGGGTCATTCATCAATTTTGACAAGTCTGGAAAGTTTAAAGTTGCCAGGAATGGAAGTTTGGGCCTAACCGGGGCACTAAATGTGCCAGCTTGGGGATTAGAGGGACCTGCCCTCGAATTCCCATGGGAAAAATTGGGGTTTCCCCCAGCCACCGTTTGTGAAGTGGGAAGGTTGATTTGAAACGGATTCCATCTGTAAGCCACAGGATTTTGTGTGGGAGGTGCAGTGTAAGAAGTTCGGGCCGTCCCCATAGAAGCAGGGGTCTGAAAGACAGGAGCAGGTATCCCTCCGCTAAACAATGAAAAGGGAGAGCTCATGTATGGGACCGAAATAGGGGTTTGGAAGCTTTGCCCATAAGAGGTGTTGCTCCCAAACTGCAGTCCTACATATGAAGGAGATGGACCTATGTATGGACTGGATGGGGGGATATGCCCCCCATTCCAAGGAAATCCTTGGACATATGCTGAGGATCCTACTGGACCACTCTGGGTAGTGTAAGGGAAGGAAGAAGGAATGGTAGGTATACTAGATATCCCAGTAACCATGTCACCAAAAGTACCTCCTAAGTTTGAATGAACCGGTGGTTGAACCACCCGGCTCGCTGGAGTCAAAGGTGTAGAAGGCAAACTAGATCTAGGGGCACTTACCGGGGGAGGTAGTACCCCTTCAATGGGAAGGGTTGAGGTGAACACAAAAGGACTTTCTTTCGCAGAAGACATGATTCTACCCACAGGGACACCTAACACTGGTGAATCAAAAGGTCTAACCTGAACTATCACAGTATCGTTTAAATCAGTCAAGGGGGTGTTAAAGTTTCTTGCAAACTCGTCAGTCTGTAATTCTTCTATTTCGACTGTATCAAGATCAAAACAGTTAGAAATGAGTTCTGGTTCACCAAGAACTTCACTTATTCGTACAGGTTCAAATGAACCGTCTGTGTCTAATCTCCGCCTTTGGGGTAAAGGTGGAGGCTCCAAAGTGGTGATAGGAGGAAGGTTTCTCAACCTTCTTGACCTTCTAATAGGTTGGTCCTCCAGAATTAGAAATTTGACAAATCACACCCTAAGGCCAACTAAACACAGGAAAAACCACAGAGCATACACTATAAAAATCCTAAAGCCTCAACCAATCAAACCAGGGTAAAAGATATACTTTCCCAAAGAAAGCTGATGAACGATTACTTGGCGTCCTTGAAGTGGTTCTTAGGCACAAGCGGAGGAATCACCCACCGCCCTCCTACACTTTCAACAAGGGTTACCTTCCAAGCCCGTTCAAGGTGAACCAGAAATAACCTTCCGATTTACCTAGGTATGAACCCTAAAAGACAAGAGACTAAAGGCTACCTTGGCAATACCAATAGTCTGGGGGGACAGTTGCAAGCCAAAATCTTACGCATGGGCAGGGTAGCTGAGCCCAAAACTCTGTCTAGGACAAAATCCCCAGATGCGCAAAAGTCCTGAGTTACGCTTTGACAAGGATTCGGAGGGTTATCTCCTCTGTCCAAGCCTCCACGCGGCCTCGTGCTTAACTCCCGTTTGAGAAGAGCTTCCCAGATACAGTGATAAAGTCAAGGATTTACCTAAAGAAAGGTCCACTACGTCTGAGTTTTATAACTTGCGGGAATTTTACACTTCCTAGCCCACAAGTCTAGCCTAAGCTAGTAGGTGAAAGGCCCCTAAAAAACAAAACTTACTAGTAAATTTTAATTTATGCATTCATTTTAAAGGGCTGTTCTTTACTCAAGAGGAAATGGAGTGGTATACTTTATGTTGTTTTGACTCAAACAAGAAATAAATGAAAATAAAGGTGTATTCAAAGAAAAATTACCATTATAACAGCAAACTTCTTTTTATTTTATTTTTTGCAAATATATATTGATGAATTGAAAGCAGCGATAAGAGAAACTAAGCCTATATTTTTTGTTGTTTTTGAGATAATATCTTTAAATTGAAATAAACACTACTTATGCAAAACAAAATGCAAAAGCTTAACAATGTTTTTTTTCACTTTTAAAAATACTCAAAATTCTACCATGCACCTACAATGCACTGTACTTGAGCAAACTTGAATCAAATAAACTGTCTGAAAGCAACAAACTGAAGCAAACAGGCTGACAGAACCAAAAGGCAACTGACAAAGGTAGGCTAGGAACCCTATCTTGGGTGCACACAATGACACAAATCACTGTAGACTTATAAAGGAAAGTGACAACCAGCCATTGTCAAAAGACAGACTGGAAAAAACAGAGCCCAAGACCCTGATCACTGATCTGGACAGAGACACTTTAACCTATAACCCAAACAGACCAATCTACTTCAGCATGCAAACAGGAAATAAGCCAAGCAAAAGAAACTCAAGGGCTTTTGAAAAAGCAGGAAGCGTGATCACCAACAATATCCAGACAAGCTACACAACATCATAAAGAAAATCCACTCAGAAACAAGGATTACCCAAAGAAAAGAACAAGCAAACTTTAACTTAAAAATCCCTACTTCCAGGAATATTTGCGACTGTCTATAAGTGCAACCTGCGGATGATCCACGACTGTTCAGTACAGCAACCCGTGAATGCAAGATTGTATTCATGACTGTTCAGAAGAACAACTCGCGAATAGCTACAAGATTTTTCTCAAAAAGCAAGAAAATTTCCAAAGACTTTCAAATACTAAGGCAAGTATAAACCAGACTTAAAAGATCACACACAGACTTCAAGCAAAGACTGGTCAGGGGTGACAGAAACAACCTACAGCAGTCCAGGCTCCCCGGCGGAGTCACCAGTTCTGTTGTACAGGATTACACACCTAATAACCATAGGTATGGGGTTACCAACATACTCAATTAACTTGCAGACAATTGAATTCTAGAATGAAGTAAAGGAAATAGGAGGATGAGAAAGACTTACTCGATTAACGAAGGTCAATCCTTGCTTGTCCTCTTCCGCTCTGCTTCTTCTCCAAAGTCTTCAAGGTTGCTCCTCTTTCACCTGTCAAGAGTCAATATTCTAGATACAAGATGATTCATATATATATAATAAGGTTAGATAAATCATATATAAAATGCAGAAACATGAACATTTATCAAACCTAGATACATGAAACACATATGGAAGAAATGATTCTCTTTATTATCAACAATGGAAAGAGTTCAGATTACAACCCAACGCCTGAGACAAGGACTCCTCTGCAACCAAAGGATTCTGAGTTCCACTGCTCCAAAGACTTCTGTATACAATCCACCAGCATAACTTTTCTCTCCAATTGTATATATCAAACACCCTCCCCAAGGCCTATATTTATATGGAGGAAATAAGGTAGTTTCGAAGGTTGAGAAGGTTGAGACAGTTAAGAGGATTAAGGTAAATGGCTTAACTAATCTCAGATCATCGCGTGTTTTTATTTTTAAATGTTAAGGGACATATTCGTGGGTATGTAGAAGGACAACCCTCGAATGATCCGCAAGTTGCTATAAGACCAACCCATGAATACATCCATTCGTGACATGCAGCAACCGACACGCGCGAATGATCCGCGAGTTGTACATGTAGAGAGTCGCGAATAAAACTTAACATAGAAAAATGGCAAAATAACCAGCTGGATGGAGGAGGAATGTATTGTATAGTAAACTAGTCTATAGTGTATTGGGAAAACCTCTATCCATATATGTCCTTTTGTGTGCCAACATGCGGGATGTCGGCACTCGGACGGAGAGGTGCCATTCAGGTGTATAACATGCTCCGCTATGGGAATCATTTAGGACAATCTCGACTTCCTCATGAGTAAGGAAACGACGCAACACGGAATCTACCCCTCGTCGATATAATGTATCTCCTATAATGTGGTAGTTCTTGGCATGAAGGCGTAAATTACGTCGTTCCTCCCTAGAGGAAGCTAAATGGTACTTCAGAGTCTGAAGATATATAAGAATGTCTCCGTACCAAGGATCAGAGGTGGATATCAGGAAGATGTGCTCATCTGGGAATGAATCATCTTCAACGACTACATCTTTTTCTATAGGAAATTCTGCTATAAGCTCAGCAAAAACTAAGGAATTCTTAGACTTAGCGGATTGGAAATCCAAGTCAAACTCCCGGAGAATGACTATCCATTTATTAAATTTTCCCCCAACAATCCGTCGGGATAAAACATATTGGAACGAATTCACATCTGCCACTACTGTGGTGGTCCTCATTAAAATGTAGTGGCGTAACCTCTGTACAGCGTAAATAGCTGCTAAGGCTAATTTCTCGATGTGGGAGTATCTAAGCTCAGGTCTGGCCAAAGCACGGCTAAGATAATAAACGACATGCTCAATGAGCTTATCGTCCTCCTGGACTAGTACTACCCCAATGGTCGACTCCAACGCGGCCAGATATAATATGAAATCCCTAGAATAATCTGGTGGACGTAATAAAGGTGCCGACAGCAAAGCTTTTTTCAATGCCTCGAACGCAAGTTGTGCGGTTTCATCCCATACAAATCGGGCGTCCTGTTTGAGCAAGCACATGAAACCTTTAGTGATCTTGGAATAATTAAGGATAAAACATCGAAGAAAGTTAGACTTTCTTTGCAGGCTTTGAAGTTTCCTGAGAGAAAGAGGAGGACGCAAATTTACAATGGCCCCAACTTTCAAAGGATCCACCTGGATGCCTCTACTAGAGACAATGAATCCGAGTAACCTTCCTGACTCGACGCAGAAAACACACTTGTGGGGATTCAAGAAAATTTTATAATATCTGCATCTTTCAAAGATCAACCTTAAATGATCTGGATGTTGGATCCTCTTGCGAGAATGTGCGGGAAGATCATCTAGGTATGGTTCGACAATGGCTTTAATGTCATGAAAAGCAAATTTCATAGCCCGTTGAAAGGTTGCCCCAGCATTTTTAAATCCAAAGGGAATTTTATTATACGCAAATGTACCCCAAGTGCAAATGAAAGCAGTTTTATGTTGGTCTTCTGGTTTGATTTGGATTTGATTGTAGCCGAAGAAACCATCCATAAATGAAAACACCTCACTTCCCGCACATGCATCTATGATCTGGTCAATAAATGGTGTGGAGTAGTTGTCCTTAGGATAGGCTTTATTGAGGTCTCTAAAGTCTGTACAAACCCGAATAGTACCTTGATTTTTATCAACAGGAACAGGGTTGGACACCCATTCAGTCAAAGCTATGGGATATATGAAACCAGCTTTCAACAGCTTTTCAACTTCTGCCTTCACAGCCGCCGCTTTACGCGGGTTCACGGGTCTTAATTTTTGTTGAACTGGCTTGGCATTAGGATAGGTTCATATTTCATGTTCAACAATAGATGGATCTATGCCTGGCATCTCCTCATATGACCAGGCAAAGATATCGCGGAATTCCTAAAAAAGGACAGTATAGATAGCAATCTCCTCAGGAGAGCAGTTTGAACCTATATAGATGTTTTCCATGACATCTGGGTTCATAGAGATGTTAATAGGTATAGTGGTGGAAATGTTTTCCATATTCCCCTCGGCAAACACTCCTTCCCTAGGCAAAAGGTTGATAGGTATATCAACATCTTCTGACAGTCTCACTCAAAACTCTTGGTTTTCTATCCTACTCAGTTCTGGAATAAAATAGGATCGATGATGAAGATCCTCACAAATCTTATCACGTCCACTCATGGCTTCCAGAATATCCTCATCGGAAGGTAGATGATGTCTAAGCAATCTATAGAATGTGAAGAGTTTTCCACCCATGCGGGAAAATAGACTTCTTCCAGATCATCCGAGACTGTTAGAGGATCTAGAATGGGATCAGTAGCAGCTTGAGTGATATCTTGATAAGCCACCTCTACTGCTGATAAGGGCACTTCAGGTTCATGGGGAGTTGGGAGAACCCAAGTATCAGTCCTATCGACAACCGTGGTGATGGAATTCCCCACACTAGTAGAACCAATATAATTTACTGAGGCTAGAAAATCAAATGTGCCCATCAATGATGTGTACATTCCAACCCCCAAGCTCTGTTCAGCAGGTTTTACCTGATCAACCAATGGCACAGCGGACTCATTTGACTTTAAACGACCTTTTCGGGTAAAATCAAGTTGATCAATAGTAACCAACTTGCCCTCATGTGGAAAAACCACTACACGAAAAACGGCCAACGCAACAGTGGACATTTCATAAGTCCAATTCCTTCCCAGAAGCAAATTGTAGTCCAAAGGAGCATCAATCACTTCTACTTCAACAGACACTGCTTTTCCTACCAACTTAATCTCAAAAGCCGGCAGGATACCATGCGAATGGAAGGATCTTCCATCAAAAGCAGTAAGTAAAGTGTTTGATGGGACCAGCTCTGGGGATCCAAAAGCTTTCCAATTGGCCAAGGACATAACAAATGTAGAGGCCCCCTCATCAACAACTTCCCGTCCAATGGTCTTACCACCATGGACGACATCTATTGATAGGGCTACATGGTAAGACAGACGAATTTTGACGTTAGATAAATGAAACTTCGCCATGAGACTCGAAGAGTCCATGCTACCTAAGGCTGCTAAGAGGGCATCCCACTGAGCGGGACAACTCTGTAACACCTCCAAAGCTGACATTGCACACGGGGTTTGAGCTAAGTCTTCAACCATAGAGTAGTTTGAAGCAGACCTAGCATTAGGGTTATGCAAGGTCTTCTTAAAGACACCTTTCGGTATCTTCGGCATTATTTCAGCAGGTTTCTCTATTGTGAGAGGGTTGGAAGTTTCACCTACAGCTTTACCCTTCTCAGGGGTCTCTTTTTCATAGCTTTTGTTCCTTGTCTGCAACAAAGTCAAGGATTGAACCATGTTGATATAATTTGGGTCAGGGGCAGCTTGAGTGCCCCCTACTACGTTAGAAGCTAAAGCAGAGTTCTGTCCTTGGGGAAAAGGATCCTTCAGGATAGCCGGTTGTTGAGTTTTAAGTATCTTATGGGCTTGATCCATAAGGGGACAAAGGTGAGTAAGGTAGTCCTCTTGGTACAACTTACAAGGTAACTTGACCTTCTTCTTTTCTTTTTTTCCCCCATCAACATTGTTTGCGGGCTTTGGTTTGTTTTGGTTTCCCTCTCCCTTCTTACCTTTGTTTTTCTTCCCGCCGGGCTGCTGATTACCCTTCTGAGAGGTTTGTGCAAAGACATTTGCATTCTAGGGGGACATGGTAGCCTTTTCTGCCTCTGTCGTAGACTGTTTTATAGACAACTGATGAATTTTCTTAGTGAAAAACTCTACGGTGCGAGAATTAACAGACCCAACCACATCATCGGCATGGGGTCCAGGCTTAGGCTTCTATGCCTCATGCGAAGGCCTCGGTGCCTCAGGGATGATCTCATATAAGATCCCAGATTGTGAATAAATCAAATCCAGTTGCAAGGCCCTGAGTATGGCTTCTTCTTCATTTGTTACTCCTGATGTGGAAACATCCTTGGATATGTATGGCAACAGTGATTTAAGGAACCACTCTAACAGAAACTCGGGAGGAATGGTGGCTTTGATAAGGCTCTTTCACCTCCTCCACTCTTGGATATGATCCGAGATGTGGGTAGCCTTGTTTTGTATAAAAGTAGACAACAAGTCCGTTCCGAAATCATATCGGACCGGAAGCTGAAAGTGGCTGAGAAAAGCACTAGCCAAGTCCCAGAAACTACTAAAGGCAGCAGAAGGCAATTGGATGTACCATTTTGCCACAGTACCTGTCAACCTCATTGAATCTTCATTCGATGAATTTGAAGAACACCATAAATGGAAGGTGGCATGTGCCCCAGGATCTTCACCAGCTTTACCTTCGAACTTAGGGATGTCCGATGGAAATTTGGTGGGAACAGGTGGCCACAAGGGGCCATGCCTCACCGGGTCATTCATCAATTTTGACAAGTCTGGCAAGTTTAAATTTTCCAGGAATGGAAGTTTGGGCCTAACCGGGGCACTAAATGTGCCAGCTTGGGTATTAGAGGGACCTGCCCCCGAATGCCCATGGGAAAAAGTGGGGTTTCCCCGAGCCACCGGTTGTGAAGTGGGAAGGTTGCTTTGAAATGGATTCCATCCGTAAGCCATAGTATTTTTTGTGGGAGGTGCAGTGTAAGAAGTTCGGGCTGTCCCCATAGAAGCAGGGGTCTGAAAGACAGGAGCAGGTATCGCTACGCTAAACAACGAAAAGGGAGAGCTCGTGTATGGGACCGAAATAGAGATTTGGAAGCTTTTCCCATAAGAGGTGTTGCTCCCAAAATGCACTCCTACATATGAAGGAGATGGACCTATGTATGGACTGGATGGGGGGATATGCCCCCCATTCCAAGGAAATCCTTGGACATATGCCGAGGATCCTACCGGACCACTTTGGGTAGTGTAAGTGAAGGAAGAAGGAATGGTAGGTATACTGGGGATCCCAGTAACCATGTCACCAGAAGTAACTCCTAGGTTTGAATGAACTGGTGGTTGAACCACCCGGCTCGCTGGAGTCAAAGGTGTAGAAGGAAAACTAGATCTAGGGGAACTTACCGGGGGAGGTAGTACCCCTTCAACGGGAAGGGTTGAGGTGAACACAAAAGGACTTTCTTCCGCAGAAGACATGATTCTACCCATAGGGACACCTAACACTGGTGAATCAAAAGGTCTAACCTGAACGATTAGAGGATCGTTTAAATCAGTCAAGGGGGTGTTAAAGTTTCTTGCAAACTCGTTAGTTTGCAATTCTTCTATTTCGACTGTATCAAGATCAAAATGGTTAGCAATGAGTTCTGGTTCACCAAGAACTTCACTTATTCCTACAGGTTCAAATGAACCGTCTGTGTCTAATCTCCACCTTTGGGGTAAAGGTGGAGGCTCCAAAGTGGTGATAGGAGGAAGGTTTCTCAACCTTCTTGACCTTCTAACAGGTTGGTCCTCCAGAATTAGAAATTTGACAAATCACACCCTAAGGCCAACTAAACACAGGCAAAACCACAGAGCATACACTATAAAAATCCTAAATCCTCAAGCAATCAAACCAAGGTAAAAGATATACTTTCCCGAAGAAAGCTGATGAACGATTACTTGGCGTCCTTGAAGTGGTTCTTAGCCACAAGCGGAGGAATCACCCACCGCCCTCCTACACTTTCAACAAGGGTTACCTTCCAAGCCCGTTCAAGGTGAACCAGAAATAACCTTCCGATTTACCTAGGTATGAACCCTAAAAGACAAGAGACTAAAGGCTACCTTGGCAATACCAACAGTCTGGGGGGACAGTCGCAAGCCAAACTCGTACGCATGGGCAGGGTAGCTGAGCCCAAAAATCTGTCTAGGACAGAATCCCCAGATGCGCAAAATTCCTGAGTTACGCTTTGACAAGGATTCGGAGAGTTATCTCCTCTGTCCAAGCCTCCACGCGGCCTCGTGCTTAACTCCCGTTTGAGAGGAGCTTCCCAGATACAGTGATAATGTCAAGTATTTACCTAAAGAAAGGTCCACTACGTCTGAGTTTTATAACTTGAGGGAAGTTTACACTTCCTATCCCACAAGTCTAGCCTAAGCTAGTAGGTGAAAGGCCCCTAAAAAACAAAACTTACTAGTAAATTTTAATTTATGCGTTCATTTTAAAGGGTTGTTCTTTACTCAAGAGGAAATGGAGTGCTATACTTTATGGTGTTTTGACTCAAACAAGAAATAAATGAAAATAAAGGTGTATTCAAAGCAAAATTACCATTATAATAGCAAACTTCTTTTTATTTTATTTTTTGCAAATATATATTGATGAATTGAAAGTAGCGATAAGAGAAACTAAGCCTATATTTTTTGTAGTTTTTGAGATAATATCTTTAAATTGAAATAAACACTACTTATGCAAAACAAAATGCAAAAGCTTAATAATGTTTTTTTTTCACTTTTAAAAATACTCAAAATTCTACCATGCACCTACAATGCACTGTACTTGAGCAAACTTGAATCAATTAAACTATCTGAAAGCAACAAACTGAAGCAAACAGGCTGACAGAACCAAAAGGAAACCGACAAAGGTAGGCTAGGAACCCTAGATTGGGTGCACACAATGACACAAATCACTGTAGTCTTATAAAATAAAGTGACAACCAGCCATTGTCAAAAGACAGACTGGAAAAAACAGAGCCCAAGACCCTGATCACTGATCTGGACAGAGACATTTTAACCTAGAACCCAAACAGACCAAGCTACTTCAGCATGCAAACAGGAAATAAGCTAAGCAAAAGAAGCTCAAGGGATTTCGAAAAAGTAGGAAGTGTGATCACCAACAGTATCCAGACAAGCTACACAGCATCATAAAGAAAATCCACTCAGAAACAGGGATTACCCAAAGAAAAGAACAAGAAAGTTTAACTTAAAAATCCCTACTTCCAGGAATATTCGCGACTGTCTATAAGTGCAACCCACGGATGATCCACGACTGTTCAGTACAGCAACCCGCGAATGCAAGATTGTATTCGCGACTATTCAGAAGAGCAACTCACGAATAGCTACAAGATTTTTCTCAAAAAGAAAGAAAAATTCCGAAGACTTTCAAATACTGAGGCAAGTATAAACCAGACTTAAAAGATCACACACAGACTTCAAGCAAAGACCGGTCAGTGGTGACAAAAACAACCTACAGTAGTCCGGGCTCCACAGTGGAGTCGCCAGTTCTGTTGTACAGGATTACACACCTAATAACCATAGGTCTGGGGTTACCAACATACTCAATTAACTTGCAGACAATTGACTTCTAGAATGCAGTAAAGGAAATAGGAGGATGAGAAAGACTTACTCGATTAACGAAGGTCGATCCTTACTTGTCCTCTTCCGCTCTGCTTCTTCTCCAAAGTATTCAAGGTTGCTCCTCTTTCACCTGTCAAGAGTCAATCTTCCAGATACAAGATGATTCATATATATATAAGCAAGTTAGATAAATCATATATAAAATGCAGAAACATAAACATTTATCAAACCTAGATACATGAAACACATATGGAAGAAGGATTCTCTTTATTATCAACAATGGAAAGAGTTCATATTACAACCCAACGCCTGAGACAAGGAATCCTCTGCAACCAAAGGATTCTAAGTTCCACTGTTCCAAAGACTTCTGTATACAATCCACTAGCATAACTTTGCTCTCCAATTGTATATATCAAACACCCTCCCCAAGGCATGTATTTATATGGAGGAAATAAGGCAGTTTCGAAGGTTGAGGAGGTTGAGACAGTTAAAAGGATTAAGGTAAATGGCTTAACTAATCTCAGATCATCGCGTGTTTTTTATTTTTAAATGTTAAGGGACATATTAACGGGTATGTAGAAGGACAACCCGTGAATGATCCACGAGTTGCTATAAGAGAAACCCGAGAATACATCCATTCGCGACTTGCAGCAACCGACACGTGCAAATGATCCGCGAGTTGTACATGTAGAGAGTCGCGAATACAACTTAACATAGAAAAATGGCAAAGTAACCAGCTGGATGGAGGAGGAATGTATTGTATAGTGAACCAGTCTATAGTGTATTGGGCAAACCTCTATCCATATATGTCCTTTTGTGTGCCAACATGAGGGATGTCGGCACTCGAACGGAGAGGTGCCATTCAGGTGTATAACAGGTGGCCCAAGGAGAACTTAGAATTCATGGAACATATCCTTAGTCGCAGGAAAATTATTCTTGGGCATCTAACTCTATTTTAATAATTCACTTATCAAGAGACAATGATAAGAGTTTTGACATGATGGCATGGTTTAGTTGAAAAAGAGAAGGAGGGGTCCCCTTTTTTTCATGGGAAGGTTGTAAGTTTTAAACCTGTGTAGAGAAGCAAAGCATAAATATCCTTTTTAAAAAAAATAGAGATTACACCACAACATTCACACATCATACATAGAAATTTACCTTGGAACCCCTTAACCAAGAAAACCAACAAAACTTAGAGTCATACCTCTTACTTTCTCATTATGACTTTTAGGTTCCTCTTTGGTGCCCAAATTAGTCAGCTCATATTGCATTGAGGAACCATTGATATTGACATTAACTGGATTTCTAAACTTATCCTAAATATAGAACAATGTTTCTAGAGTGAAAACCCCTTTAGCGATAAGATTCCCTTTAATATGTTTCCTATCCTCTGTGGATTCTCACAAATTATCCTCATGTTCTTCATTGTCAATTGTTGAATCTTCGATTGTATCATCATTTGTGAGAAAATATATATTATGTTAATCATAATTAAATTCCCTCCAATTTGTAATATTATATGGGATAGAGGGCCTAAAAAGAACCTTGATAGAAAACCTATCATTCAAATAAATTAAACGAGAAGTAATATTATCCAATAAATCAGTTGTGACATTCATGGAATGAGGAGTTGCGTTAGTATTGAAATATTCAAAATCAAATTCCATACTCCATCTTGATATCTTTTCAAATGTGGGGAGAGTTAGTGTATGGTGTTCCCTACCTATCTGACGACAATTTCAAAATCACCAAAAACCTTTAAATTCTTCACTTTTGGATCAATAGCCTTTCTAGGACCTTGGACAAGAATATTATACTAGGTGGTGTTATTGGTGCATTCAAATTATAATCTGTAACAAAGTAAAGTTCTACATCATTGTGGGTCTACAAGGACACATCCTTCTCCTACACTTTCTTATGTCTTTCAACCATCAAAACATAAAATAAAAAATTTAGTATCTAATATAGTGTTAGAAGGAAGAATATCATCTAATCCTACTATGGTACAATCATTTTCATCATTCCGTGTGAAATGAAGGAGTTTGGAATATGTGTTAGTTCTATAAATGGATTCTTTATTATTATAACAACCAAAGGTACTTTCTAAGAAGTAATTTCCTAGGATGGACTAGGTAAAATTTACATTTTCATTGGGTCCTTCCAACTTTGTGACTGTTTTTTATGTGAGCTTCTTGTTATCATGAAATATCGCACACATTTTCACAATTTGCACAGTAAATCATCATCAACATACAACATGCATCTAACTGAAGAAAAATTCATAGACCAAAAGTGTCCTGTCCCGTCCCCTCTACTCAACAGAGAGGATGCACATAGGGAACAACAGGCTTACACATAGCCATAACTCATAACACACAGCCAAGCCCACAGATGGGGTTTCTCATACTGCCTCGCCAAACCAATACACAAATGGGTTTAACATGCTACAGGAAAACAAACCAACACACATTAACACAGTCAATCTAACCTACAATTGGGTTTCATAGACTATACACAGTTCACAACAAGACGCAACTAAGCCCATATACAATTCGGTTTTGTAGGCTATCAAGACAATTTGAAAGGTAGAATTGCTAGCTAGTGAGCTCAACCAGAGAGATATGGACACCTACACCATATCTACCCATCTTAGCACTTCACACCCAACACAAGGAAGTATTCCCTTCACCACTACACAGTTCCCTCAGGCCATACCTTCCCTTCCAGTGCTTCCCAAGGTGTGCATTAAAGGAATTTCCAACCCCTCTTGATCTGTCTGTGAGGCTCATCTCTTCACTAGGGTTATTAGACAATTATGGGACTCTTCCACTCCTAATTCTTTCATATCAAAACATGGATGCACATCACAGCACAATGCAAGTTCTAGGTATGAGGAAAACTCGCTGGGAGTCAAAAATGAAAACGATAAAATGGGAAAATTGATCTGGGATGCAAATCTGATTTCAGGAAACATTCATGGACCTTACAGGAGCAAAAGTGACCTCTATTCACAACCAAATCATGAATCCAAATTCAGAAAACACCTATGGGAATTACAGGAGCAAATACGACCTGTATAAACCCCCAAATCGTGGTTCTCCTCTTCCCATTCAATGAACAATACAAAAATGGGTTTCCCCGCTTGGAGAATAATGAGGAAAATGCAGAAAATTGTGAGGGAAAATCACAACAATCTCTAGCTGCGTGAGGAAAGGAAAAATGACCTCTTAAAACCCCCAAAATGTGAATCTTTGCTGCACATTCACTCAACAATACAAAAACAAAATTCTAGCCATGGAGAAATGGAGGAAATTGCAGAAAAATGGGATGAAAATGCACCAACTATATCCAGCTACATGAGGAAGAAAAACACATGGGTGAATAATGGCTTGGGCCTGCATTTCTGAGCATTTACTTACCCCATAAGTCAAAAACACGATTTCCCAAAAATGGGTGGCTTCCCAATTCGAAATTGACTACCATACTCTTCCCATCCCAAGGCATTAACTAGCTCAACCAGTTTCTAGAAGAAATAAATGATTGGGCACAAAAGACAAAATCGATAGTTGACAATTTTATGGGTTTTCCCTCCCTATTCCTTGTGAAATCATGCTCAGCTCGAGGGGTGGAAGTGGTGCTGAGAGATTGATGAGCACACTGGCATATGGTTGGGTGGAACGTTGCAACAACATAGCTAGTTGCGGGGAAGCTTCTTCTCAAGATAAGTATTTTCTTGTGTTTAATCTCTGTAACATATTTGTTTTATGAATTATTATGAACATGTTGAATTCTTGAATTAATGTATTTTCTTCTGTTGTATTTACATATATTTTACATCTTTACATGTCTTTTATATTCAATGTATTTTATATTATGTTCAAGGGGCTAGATTTCCCGGTCTGATATACAGAGAAGTAGTGCAATCACGTCCTCTCCACCAAGTAGAGGGGAGGGGACGTGACACAAAGAGAATCCTAAGTCCAAAAATTCCCCAAGGCAGTCAAAATACACAACCACACAACTAATTATTTCTTTATGCACGTGACAACATGTGTCACTAGTACAATGCCAACATGGAAATGAAAATTTCCCTTCAAAAACTGTGTGACTAAGACAACTAGTGGAATATCACCCACCAACGGTTCATTAAAGGCTCATGAGATCTCCATTACCTCCAATAATTCAAATTTTGTCTCTTCACACACTTGGTTGCGCTAAATGGCCTCTCTTATGTACTTTGGAGCCACATCATGGATCATTGGATTCACACTAGGATATTGTTATTTCTTGGCCACCTCTTAGCCTATAAAATAAACTCATGGGCATGCTAATTGTAAGAGAAAAAAATAGATCAAGGTTATGCTTCTAGAATTGTGCTTGAGCTCCCTTATACCTCACCATTTTCCCCTTGTTTAGCATTCACCAAGCTCCCTTGCCTCCTTCCACTAAGGGGAAAGTGTTCTCCTCATTTGTTCTTCAATCCACTTGAAATCTAGTGTGGAATAAATAGACCTCCCTTAGGAGGATTGTATACCTCCATTATATGTCAAGTGGCTTGAAGAATAAACGAGGAGAACACTTTGCATAAACAAGAGATTCATAACTTAAATTAACTTTAGCAGGGCTCCTAAGCCCATTATTTCCCCCTACCAAGAAAACTTTGTTGTGATTATCGACTTGGTTAATGAATCTACAACATTCTTTACTGCGTATAAATTTTCTAGTAACACCTTTTGCTTCTCCACCACCTCCCTCACAAAATAATATGAAACACTAATGTGTTTTCTCTTCAAATGATATGTTGGATTATTTCTAGGAATATTGGACTTTGAATATCACAATCCAACCTAAGAACATGTTGAATGAGCCCAACATCTGAACACAACCTATGCCATGAAATAACTTACTTACATGCATGAATAACTACCATGTAGTATGTCTCGGTATTTGACAATGAAATGAATGACAATATTCTATTCATCCAACTAATTGCTGCACTAAATATCTTAAGCACATATCCACTAGTCAATCGTCTGTGATCAATGTCTGTAGCCTATTCGGAATCAAAAAAACCATGTGCATTGATTTCCTTGTGTTGTACAGGATTACACACCTAATAACCATAGGTCTGGGGTTACCAACATACTCAATTAACTTGCAGGCAATTGACTTCTAGAATGCAGTAAAGGAAATAGGAGGATGAGAAAGACTTACCCAGATTAATGAAGGTCGATCCTTGCTTATCCTCTTCTGCTCTGCTTCTTCTCCAAAGTCTTCAAGGTTGCTCCTCTTTCACTTGTCAAGAGTCAATATTCCATATACAAGATGATTCATATATATATATAAGCAGGTTAGATAAATCATATATAAAATGCAGAAACATAAACATTTATCAAACCTAGATACATGAAACACATATGGAAGAAGGATTCTCTTTATTATCAACAATGGAAAGAGTTCAGATTACAACCCAACGCCTGAGACAAGGACTCCTCCGCAACCAAAGGATTCTGAGTTCCACTACTCCAAAGACTTTTGTATACAATCCACCAGCATAACTTTGCTCTCCAATTGTATATATCAAACACCCTCCCCAAGGCATGTATTTATATGGAGGAAATAAGGCAGTTTCAAAGGTTGAGGAGGTTGAGACAGTTAAGAGGATTAAGGTAAATGGCTTAACTAATCTCAGATCATCGTGTGTTTTTATTTTTAAATGTTAAGGGACATATTCGCGGGTATGTAGAAGGACAACCCGCGAATGATCTGCGAGTTGTTATAAGAGCAACCCGCAAATACATCCATTCATGACTTGCAGCAACCGACACGCGCGAATGATCCGCGAGTTGTACATGTAGAGAGTCGCGAATACAACTTAACATAGCAAAATGGCAAAGTAACCAGCTGGATGGAGGAGGAATGTATTGTATAGTAAACCAGTCTATAGTGTATTGGGAAAACCTCTATCCATTGATGTCCTTTGTGTGCCAACATGAGGGATGTCGGCACTCAGACAGAGAGGTGCCATTCAGGTGTATAACACCTTGTAGTTCTCAATCCCTCTTCCATAATAGATTCCATAATCTTTCATGTTGTGTAGATACTTGAAGACTCTTCTGATTGTGGTCCAATGCTCTTTTCAAAGTGTCACCATATAACTTCTCAATACTCCCAAGACATGGGAAATATCCAATAGTGGAAAAACCATAGCATACATCATACTGCCAATAACACTAGCATAGGGAACACATAGCATGTACTCCTTTTCTTCTTGTGTCTCAGGACATTGTTCAACTGATAGTTTGACTCCTATAGTAATATGCACCTTTAGCGGTCACACTCTCCTACATGTTGAAATGTTTTAGGAATATATCAACATATTTCCTATGACTTAACTAAATCTTTCTACCTGATCGATCTCTTGTGATTTCAATTCCAAGAATGAAATGTATTGCTCCAATATCCTTCGACATGTCAAACATATAGGATAATGTTAGTTTCATCTCCTTTATCAGATCCATGTTATTCCTAACCACCAACATCTCGACAACATATAAAACTACATATATGAAATGATCACTAACCTTCTTATGATACACACAGTGGTCATTCTTTGTTATCACAAACCCTAACTACTAGATATACATGCCAAAATGATGATACCACATCCTAGGTTATTGTTGTAGATTGTAAAGAGAGTTCTTAAGCTTGCAAACCAACTCTTTTTCTCCTTCTAGTACCCTAAAACCTCTAGGTTTCTTCATATAAATCTCATATTCAATATCACCATGATGAAATGTTGTCTTTACATCCATCTATTCTATCTCAAGATCAAATGCCATAACTAAAGACATTGTTACCCTTATGAAAGTTATCTTAGCAACATGTGAGAAAATTTTCATGAAGTTGACTCCCTCAACATGGGAATATCCTTTCACAACCAATTAAGGCTTGTACTTTTCAACTTGGCCTACTACATTCAACTTTTTCTTGAACACCCACTTAATTCCAGTAGGTTTCCTTTCATTTGGTAACACAAATAGATCCCATGTGTTATTCTTCTTGATGAACTCCATTTATTCTTCGATATCGTTTTTCTAGAGTTTTCCCTCTGTTGATTCAACTAGTTCCTGTACTGAACTAGGATTGTCTTCTATTGTAGATAATTGAAAAGTAGAGAAAAAATTGGGTGGACTATACCTTTTTGGTTGTCGATGTAGATCATTCACATGCATGGGAATGCAAAAGTGTATCTGGGACTCATAAATATCATTTGGTTCAAATCTTCCACAACCTTGTATTTGAAATATGGACCAAAACAATCACTTTATTGCCGCTCCCCCCCCCATGTAGTGATGGTGAATAGGATGAGTGTGAATAATTGGATTGGGTTGATGCATGGGGTTGCATATCACTTCTACTTGGTTAACTTACAATTTTTGAGTTAACTATGTTGGAGGTAGACCAATTATCTAATTCTCTAGATTTTGATCATGTCTTAGGTCTTGCACAACCTAGTATGATTTGCATTTTATTTGAATCGTTTACATGGTCTTTAGTTGGACATTAATGGACTTGTATCATATTAAGTGTTAATCACATACCTTCTCTCATATTTTGGAGGGCACATACATGCATTGGTTTCCCCAAAATATAGTGAATGGAGTGCATATTATTGGTTGGTACATTGTATAAAGGGAAAGAAAACCATCAATATATACATAATTGATGGCAAGAACAACCACTTCTCAATACGGTAAATCATTGTTAAAGGTGATTACTTGACACAAGATAACAATGCAAGAAATAAGGGTAGATATTTTTTCAATGATTACAAACTTGGTGCCTCTGTGTGTATCACTTTATGAAACTAATCCTTGGTATGAACCTCCAATTACAAACAATGCCTAGAAGAAATTCCTTGAAGATACAATACTTCTTACTAGATGTAGAGCATGAGAGAATAATTGAGATCATTAGTAACATAGATGATCCAAAGAGATTGGTTGTATGATAATAGGTATGTTGGCAAGATGAGGTATGCCAAAAACTGATTACGAGACTTGATGGGACTTGTATAAATTATCGTTGCACATGCTATATTGTTTAATAATGGAAGATTATAGTTATATGTTGTTTATGAATATGCCAAAATTCCTTGTTATGCATATGATGATAAAATATATACAACTTGTATGCATGAGAGACAGCCTAGTTCATCCCTTATTGAGTGAAACCATAGTTTGTCCCTTATGGTCCCTTATTGTTTGTAGCCAATTTCATCCCTATGTCCTAGTTGACCATTCTCATGTTTGCACATCCTTGACACAAATGTATACTCAATTTGATTTTAATAGTGTGCCGACAAAGCTTCTAAGTAGATAACCATTTAAACCATAACATTTGACTCACACCCTAACTATATACCCACGTTCGACTACTAAAGGCCCTATTCTTTCAAATGCTAGTAATATGTTTGACTCATATGTAGTTATTTGTAGAGGAATATTGCACAAAATGTGTAGTGGGGATAACAAGGTTGATGTTTATTAAATATCTTAACACCTCCAGGAGTCACTCAAAAAATCAATATGCTTATTCCACCACTCATACAATTTCTCACCTTCCTAAGGATTCAAATTTAGCATTTCCGTATGAGTTACTTCAATCATGGAGTAGTATGACAATTTGTAGATGTATGAATGTTTTATAGTATATATTGGTCAATGGTGACATTGAATTCGGTATTATTCAATGGTTAATGATAGCTTTGTGGCTACAAATTAGGGTTTATAATATTTAGAATACAAACTAGGGTTTCTAGGGTTTAGAATACAAACTAGGGGTTAGACTACAAACTATGGTTTCTACAAACTAGGGTCTAGACTACAACCTAGGGTTTACACTAAAAACTAGGGGTTAGATTACAAACTAGGGTATAAACTACCAAATAGGGGTCAGACTACAAACTAGGGAAAATGCCAAGGTTTCAAGCTCCACAAGGTCCAAGGTATGTGATTAGATGCACCTAGTGTGTTTATAAAAGTAGACATAAAATATATTAGAAACCAACACCGTAAGTGAATGATGCCTACACAATAAGTGATATTCATTCAAACTACAAACTAGGGAAAAGTCTGAGGTTTCAAGCCTCACAAGGTCCAATGTATGTGATTAGATGCACCAAGTGTGTTTAGACATAGAGTATCTTAGAAACCAACAATATAATTGAATTATGCCTACACAATAAGTGAGATTTGGTCACACTACAAAGGGAAAAGGCCAAGGTTTCAAGCCTTGCAAGGTCCAAGGTATGTGATTCAAGGAAAATTCTAAGGATATGTAATTTTCTTGAAGTGTATAAACCTTGGGAAGTCTTACTAATTCTTAAAATTCCAAAAATAAATTGTTTGGAAATTTAAGATATATATATTTAAATTTCTAAGGATATCATATACTTTTGGGACGATTCTAATGAATTTTAGAGTAAAATAATTTTATCCCATGGAATTGGGGCTAATCACTTTAGAAATAAAAATGGAAATTGGAGAATTGTTTTTAGAAATAAATCCTAAAATTAGCCCATGGGCTAAATTTTTCCCTTAAAATTTTCCTTGATTCTATGTTTACATGAATAAACACACTTGGTGCATCTAATCACATACCTTGGACCTTATGAGATATGAAACCTTGGCCTTTTACCTAGTTTGTAGTGTCACCAAAGCTCACTTATTGTGTATGCATCATTCGCTTATAATGTTAGTTTCTAAGATATTATATGTCTACTTGAATAAACACACTTCGTGCATTATTCAAGTAGACATAGAATATCTTAGAAACCAACATTATAAGTGAACAGTGACAACACAATAAGTGACATATAATGCAAACAAGACTTCCAAAATGTAAAACAATCAATATGCTTATTTTACAAGCATTTGCATAAGATTTATAGGTGTTTTTGTACTATATTTCATAAGAATTAAATTGCTATAATATATTTATCATTCTTTGTAAATAACTATTGAGTGTCATTATTTGAAAATAATTTACATTCTGAAATCATTATTTGGAAATCATTCACATTCTACAATCATTATTTGGAAATCATGCATGTTATAAAAATGTGGTCAATGGTTTTCTCGACTTGTTTACATAAATAAAATATGGAGAGGCATATAAGTCCTCTTTTCCATAACTTATCCTAAGTGCTAATTCTTCTCTATTGCACTAACATGTAGATCTAGTGTTCCATATTGAGGAAAACCCTAGTTTTTTAAATTGTCGTAGAAGGTGGTCCTCGAGTCATGGAAGCTCGAGGGACAACATCCCTAGGTGTAATATGATGTCATGATTCCAATGGAATTGATGGTTCATCAATCCAAGTCTAGATCATTGTTTTATGACAAGCTGCAAATCACCTCCTTGAGCCCTTCAGGTACACTTGGTGAATTTGTGCTCAGGGTGTATAAATGATATCGAGTAGCAGAAATGAGTTCCACAAGCTCCTGCAAGTTTTTTTGGGTAGGGACAATGTGGGAACTCTACCCATAGTATCATGACCAAGGTTTTTCCAGAGTTGGCTTTGTAATGCAAGAATTAGCATTCTCGCATTACGAGGTCAACTCTAGAAAACCTCAACTATGACACTATGGGTATCATTCCCACGTCAACCCTTCACAAAAAAAGTTGCAAAATCTTACAAAAGTCAATTATGCTTCTTAGTATGTTTTTTACACCTCAAACACAAATTCACCAAGTGTCCCTAAAGGGCTCAAGGAGGTGAGTTAAAACTTACCATAAAATGATGGCCGAGCCTCGGATCAACAAACTATTGATTCTGTTGGAATAGTGACATATGGTTACTCCTAGGGGTCCCCCTATCCTTCATGCTATCCTGTGTTTCCATGGCATGATGAAAAAATTATACTATGATTTAAAAAACTAGGGTTTTGATTGGTACATGCAATATAATTCTTGCATTGCGAGATCAACTCAAAAAATACCTCAACCGTGAGACTCTAGGCAGGATTACCACATCAAACCTACCCAAACAAAATTTCAATATATTACACAACTCATTTTTGTTGCTTGATATGTTTTTTACATGTCAAGCACAAATTCACCAAATGCCCCTGAAGGGCTCAAGGAGTTGAGTTGCAACACATCGTGAAATGATGATTAGGCCTTCAGCCCATGAATTGTTGATTATGTTGGTTTTGTGACATTGGATTACAACTAGGTTGGACCCTCCACCATGTATCCATGGTCTGATGACCTCTTTCTATGATAATTTCAAAAACTAGGCTTTTCCCCATTATGGGACACTAGATCTACATGCTTGTATAATGAATCTAGATTTTATTAGGATATATGGTTAAGAGAGAGTTTTGGCATATTCATAAACAACATAAAACTATGGGGAAAACTAAATGACATGCACCTTGGCACAATATCTGTGTAGCTACAAGATAGGGTTTCTAGGGTTTAGAATACAAACTACGGTTCCTACAAACTACAGTTTCATCGACATGTTTACATAATTAACATATGGATTCTGGAGAGGCATAAAACACATATTTTCCATAACTTGATCCATAGTTGGACTTGGTTTAACAAAGGTATTGCGTATTATTTTACTCTTAATTTTGTTGCACCACTTATAAGGTAAGCTCAAGAAACCAAAATAATAAACAAGATTTGATTCAAAGCCAATAAATAAGGGTGTTGTTTGTTGTATGCCACCCTCTTTATTCTTGTTTGCAAATTGTGCAATTTGTGGCAAAAATGGGTATAAGTGGTTTTGGCTTGGTGTTTTTATGGAGGCAGTGTGATTGCTTCCCTTGGCTTTTTTCATTCATATTTTCATGGTTCATTTGGTAACTACAATAGTGAATGTCATGCTGTTGGGCTAGTTTATTGAACTTTGTTGTGTGTTTGCAAAGGTGGAGAAAAATCAAAATGTAATTTGTTGGTATTCTTATGCAATCTATAAATTAATATTGAATTGTCGGTTTGATAGTATATATTGGTAAATGATGACATTGAATTTGATATTATTCATCATTGGTCAATGATTACATTTCATGATTTCTAAAGGTATGAATATTTGATAGTAGATATTGGTCTAAGATGACATTGCATTTGATATTAGTTATTGGTCAATGACATTTCATGAGCTGTGAAAGTATGAACATTTGATAGTAGATATTGGTCAATGATGACACTGTATTTGATATTAGACATTGGTCAGTGATAGATTTGTGGCTACCAAAGGGGTTTCTAGTGTTTGGAACACAAACTATGGTTTATACTACAAGCTAGGGTTTCTAGGGTTTAGAATACAAACAAGGGTTTATAATACAAAGTAGGGGTTAGACTAAAAACTAGGGTTTCTACAAAATAGGGTATAGACTACAAACTATTGTTTACACTACAAACTAGGGGCTATACTAAAAACTAGGGTCTAGACTACAAAATAGGAGTCACGCTACAAACTAGGGGAATGGAAGTAAATTAGGATTCAACAATTTTATGAAAGTGAATTAGGTTTAATCACTCTCAGTAATCAATGAAGTATGATACCATTAGCAGTTTTTTCATAGCAATATTGAAACAATGAACCATTACATAAAAGAGAATTTTGGATTAAAATATGTTCAAGATATATGCCATGCATTTAATGTTTCATATGAGAATGCAATATCAAGGAAAATTTTGATATGCCTTGATAAAATGGAAAGTTAGAGAAACTTAATGATTCACTTCACATAAACACTCTTCTAGCATATATTCCATTTTAATAGGATGATGAATGAAATCAATCATAACCAAGTTGTATGGGAAAAGAAGAAACCACTTGATAATAAAATATCAATGTTTTTAACCCCAAATGTAAGTGAAACAAGTCTTAGATTGCTAGGATACTTGCCACACGTAATTAATTAGAAATACTTGTCAATGTTTAAGATCCAAATGTTACTTAAATGTTGTTCCAAAAACATATTTATAACCGGCATATCATATATATCATGTACTCATTATGTTATGCAATGAATCATGAGGATGGTTTAAGCATCATTTGTATGTTATATGGTAGTATATTTAGGGATTCAAGTATGACAATTGTATTGTTGTAATAAATGGTCAAACTTAGATTTCAAATCATGAAGACCCTTGGGTGGTCTAGGATAAAATAGGGTTCAAAAAATCAATTCCTAGGTCATCCAAGATTAATTTAACCCCAGGGATGAATATTTTGTTTCTTTAATCATATACATGATCGCACAATGGAATTTATTGGATTTTTCTTCATGCATTCCTTAGCATGAAAAATTTGATATTTGAACATAGGTTATAAGTGTGCACTCAATGATCTTCCCAAAATTTAGGTATTTGATTACCAAACAATAGTTTTAAAGGGTGCGTAGGTGGTAAAGGCATGATCTATCCATGCAAGCATTATGGGCACAATAATTGAGGGAGTTACACATTTGTTTTGGGGCAGCATGGACAATGACATATATTCCAATGCACTCTAATGGGTAAGGAATGGAATATATTCTAGAGGAAGGTGAGTGGACTTGATGCATTGTAATTATTTTGAGCATGCTAAAGTAGGCAGACTTTAACCTAAGATTAGAGATATTCATAGTTCTCGATGAATGAAATATGGTAGCATTGATTAAATGTGTAGAACAACTTTGTCTTAGTTTTTGAAGATGTCATAGTTCTCAATTGATAAAATGTGTGGCATTTTTTACATGACAAATATTGTTCAAACATATTTTGAATTAATTTGTTAACTTTTGTTTTTTTCCATGGCCATCTGATTTGAACTTTGATTTTCCTTGCAACTGTAATTCTAAGGAATGGGTATGATCCCTCATAATTGTCCAAAATCACAATTTTAGATTAGATTTACAATTAGTGTGCATGTAATGAGTTCATTGAAATGTTGAAAGAAATTACTTTGTTCCATTAAGATAGTGCATTCATAAGACAAAGATAACCCACTTGAATCAATACGATTGTGGCATGTTGCTTCTTCAACACAAGAAATGTAAAAGATGGAATATTTGAGTATGCAGATTTTCACAATGAGAATTTATTGTGAAATTATTTCTAGAATACACTCTGTTCAAATTTTTGTAGACCGACGTTTCGGGTGGACACTCCACCCATCATAGGGTGATGAAGCTTTGTTGAGTAGAAAAGAGTAGAGACTTCAAATATAAATGGAGAATATTTTCAGGAGTTAAATGTTGAGAATGGGAAGTAGGTGAGAGACCAAGGGTTAGTCGAGAATAGTTGAAAAGTCAACTTGAGAGTAGGTTTAGAATAAGAAAAAATAATAAATTAAGTTTATATTAGTTGAATAAATAAAATTTATGGTTTTTAGAGTGGGGGAACAGGTAACAATGTGATAAATATCAAAGAATAAAGGGAAGAGGTGGGAAAATCGAAATTAAAAATATCAAAAATAGAAATTTTATAAAAATAAATAAAAATAAATTAACAAAGGTTCAAAGTAATTAATAAGAATTAATTTGAGTTTAATAAATAAAAATGGAAAGGGTAATGATATAATTTTAGTAAAGTTAAGGGGAAAAATATTAAATAAATAAAAAGTGGTTAGAGAGAATGGAAAATCAAGAAATTACAGAGGATTTTAGAAAGATAAAAGGGGGTTAGTGTAGCATAGAATAACAATGTATTTTTGAATAATTAATACAAAAATATATAAGGATTAGGAAAGGAGTGAACGGAAAAAGAGAGGATGGGAATATGTACCAAGGAAAAGGATTAAAAGATTCTAATAAGTTAAATGTTCTATTAATGGTTTCCAAGATTGAATCGGTTTGTAACTGTCTTCTTGATTGAAATTGAGGGGGTTCTTTTCTATTTAGAGGGCTTCCCATATAAGGTGAGAGGTGTAATGACAAGTGGAAGCCAAGATTTTGGTTTGGTCAAAACAGATAAGATACTTGCAGTTAAAGGAGTGTTCAACTATGGTGTATTTGTTCATGTGATTTCGATTAGTATCTGTGGTATGTTCTTTTAGTTAGGCTTGGATGGTTCTACCAGTTTGACCGATATAGGATTTCCTATAGGAACATAGAATTTGGTAGATGCCTTTCGAGAGAAAGGGATTTGACTTATTTTTAACACTTAATTGTTTGATGGTTTTATGTGGTTTGAAAATCATTTCAATCTTCTTTTTTTTAAATAATCTGGATAAATGATCAGTAATGCCGGCGATACAAGGGAGATAAACTACACCTTGAATTTGAGAGTTAAGAGGAGGTCATTTAAGTTTAGGGAGAAGGACAAAAAGAAAATATTTTCTTATTTGATTAAGAGAATAACCATTGAATAAAATGGATATGGTTAGGTGATATTTTTCTTTTTCAAAGTGGATAGGGTCAAAGATGCAAACTTCCCTAGTAATCAAAGTTTTAGGAATGACGAATTTTTGAGGAGGGTGGTGTTGAGACTCTACATGAAGGTATTAATCGGTATGGGTCTTTTTATGAAAGACTTGGTTTAAAAGAGAGCCACCATATTGAATAATAACTAAAAAATTAAGAAAAGGAAGAGAGTTGTCTTATTGTATTTCCATGGTGAATTGAATGTGAGAATAAATACTATTGAGGTGAACATGAAATTTATGAAGGGACTCCTCTCCATGAGGCCAAATGACAAAGGTATTATCAACAAATAGAAACCAACAGTTTGGCTTTAAATGAAAACTGTTGAGGGATAGTGATTCAAAATGTTCCATGAAAATAATTTCCATGATTGGGGATAAGCAAGAACCCATAGTAGTGCCTTCAATTTTTTCATAAAAAAATTACCTTTAAAGAAGATTGAGGTGAGACAAATTATTAGATTTGGGGTTTCTTCGTCAACTAAATTAGAAATGATGATAAGAGATTCCGTGAAGAGAATTTTTGTACAGAGAGATACCATGTCAAAAATTACGAGGAGTTCTCCCTCATCAAGGCGATAGCCTTGAATTTTGTGAATGAACTCTCGTGAGTCTTTAATAAAAGAAGGGGTTTTACCTATGAAGGGATGAAGCTTATTTACTAGAAACCTAGATAAGGCATGGTTGGGGATCCTATGGCACTAACAATTGGATGGAGATTGATCTCTTTCTTATGGAATTTGGGTTGGCCGTAGATTTTGGGGGTTGTGGGGTTACATGGGAGGATTCAATTTTTAATTAAAGAGTCAAGTGATGAATAATTTATAGCTTTAGTTACAAGATTGGTTATACCAGAAATAGGATTGTTGGGTAGGGTTTTGTACGAGGAAGAAAGAAAATATTCTATGTTTATATTTGAAGTGTCTACTCTTTTCTACTCAGCAAAGCTTCATCGCTTGATGATGGGTAGAGTGTCCACCTGAAACGTTGATCTACAAAAATTTGAGCACAATGTAATCCAAAAACAACATCATAGATTAAATATTTCCTAAAAGATAATTTGCAATGAGTGACTTAATATGTAATCATGTTTGAGTAACCTACTTTATCAAGTTGTAAAAGAAATAGCTCGACACAAGAACATGTGTAAACTCAAGAGAAAATATGAAATAACGTATATCATGCATTGATAACCGGTTGTTTATAAAATTTATGACAAAGTAGTCTGCCCTTAAATGGCATGTCAATGTACATGTATTCCAAAGTATGTAACAATGTACATGTACCCCAAAGTACATGTATCCTGGAGTACACATAAAAACTCAATCTTCCTCTAGTTTTATCCCAGCTTTGATCTATCATGGCTATGTCTGGGATTGTTGTGCATATTTGGAGTCTATAAATCATATATCACATTTTTTTATCAGCTAGAAGCACTAATACATTAGCACTAACAAAATTAAAAAATTAATTTACAGCTCAATTATTTATAGCAAACACTCACCGAATCCATTTGAGGTATCACTACCTATGGCGTCCCCCTCCTTATCGAAATCCTCTCTGCAATTGTTCTCTACAAATAAAATATTATAACTCTATTAGTTCAATAATTATAAACATGTGCATGTAAATTAAATAAAACACTCGGGTAATTAATGAACATCTCACCACAAAAAGAGACTCTAGGCAAGGAGATTGGGTTTCTTATGTAGAATACGAAGTTGTTGGTTTGACATCAAGATCAGTCACAACCACGACTGAACTGGAGGGGCTAAACACCATTGTTGATAATGTCTACAATCACCTAATGATGAAATAGTTAGGCATGCATGAATAAACAATCTAACATGAATAAACTATGTATAAATGTTGAAATAGTTGCCTTTTGTGACATGTTGTCGTTGTAGATGCAACACTAATTGTTGCATCAATGACCCATGTGAGGTATTGCATAGATGAACATCGAATTGGATGTTGTAAACATGCAAAATAAACATTAAGAAAAACAAGTTTTGCAATGGATTTAAAGTTAATCAACAACTATCATCAAAGGTTATACATTACCATGGAATTAATAGCTCCATGGTTGTGGTGACATTTTTGGGAGTGGATGGTATGATATACACATGACACTTGTATACATTTGGAACATACATATTCCCTATAGAATATGAAACACATGTCTCTCCACTATTGGGGGATCACTAGAATCAATGTTTTTTCTTTATGGAGGAACTAGCAGCTACAAGTTTAAAAATTGTAAATATTAGACTATCTAGCACTGATGATCTAGCACGTATTAACAAAATAACATGTATTAATAAATTGACATGTTGAAATATTTACCTCTGTGTGATTTTTTTCTCTGAATATATGACAACATATGGCACATAAAAACCCCTAGTAGATTATGGAACATGGGTCTCTCCATTATGGGGGGGATCACTAGTTCTCACCCCTATGCAAAGTCATCTAGCGACTGCAAGTTTAAAATTACAAATATTAGCAATCTATATATGTGTGCAATAAGGAAAAAATAGTTTGAATAATATTATTATTAACCGTATACTCACCTAAATCAACAACCTAGTAAGCATAACATATGTCATTGCAAGACCATAACAAGCACATACACACGTTGTGTACTTATCAAGATCAATGTTGGGGTCATGATATCCCGATCTACCTCCACTATTAGATGATCATGCACTACCAGGGGGTAATGGATGTACCCCAAAAGAGAGATATGGCCTTTCCTAGTCCATATACTCAACAACATTTATATGGCAAAAAATCGCCCATGCCAGACTTAGAAATGCCTCTTGTGTCTATGGAATCAACTGATGTGCAGGAGGGACTTTGGCATAAGTAAATTCCTATGAGGTGAATGGTTTGGTTGATTTTCATCTCAAACCCTTGCATTGGGAAGGATTTGAGGATTTTTTAAACCATCTCCTTGGAACTCCAACATATCGAAATAGTTTATGTGTTTTACCAACACAAACTCGACATATATATTTCAAAAAAAATATAAGGGTGTTTCCCTATTGTTGTGGGGTGGAACATCAAAAACCATATACCATTGGTCCATCCAATTCTATTGGAAGGGTGGATATGTGCACCAGTTGATAGAAATGGGGATTTTATTTGTGCTTGGGATTTTACCCATTCAAGGATGTCTAAACCATGAAAAAATGTGCTCCTTTGTTACCTTTTTATGGAATTATAATCCAATAAATCAGTGTATTCTTTCCTTTTCCTTTATTGGTACTATGCAATGTCATATAGAGAACAATTGGATTGGGTAATGGTGCCTACAATTTCATCTAGAGTAGATGTAAGTGAGCGAAAAATTTGGTCTCCACCCCTCTATGTGGCACTAATATCTCTAAGGCTAGAAATCTAAGTATCTATGCATTTGGATCTATGCTTTCCACTGTAAGAAAAAAAATTAAAAATAAATCAATAGAAACATGTGAAAATATGATTCACGGCAAGATCTAGGAGCTAAGGGAATCCTCACAACTCAATAATTTCACAAACTATGCAGAAAAACAATAAAAACAGTAAAATGAACACATAGTAATAGTGTTAATAATTGAAGTTTCTATTACTATCCAACATGTAAATATGTTTGGAACATGATTATAATACAATAGGTGAAAATCATTAGCCTTTGGAGTAAAGTTGGAGACACTCATGTAGCAGGCTTAGATTGGACCTCAAACCCCCCCTAGGTGGACCAATGGGCACCAAAACCACCACAAATAATCACGAATTGACAAAGTGTCCTTAGACAAAAAAGTTTGTTAATGAAGAAGAAAAATAATTACATCACAAAGATGTGAGGGCTAAGTCCAAAAAAATTACCTCACGTGGAAAACTCGATGGATTTAAATATCCAAAGAGTAACAACTAATTTACCGTTACTGAAACTAACTTAGGGACACCTCACATAATCACATGAGTGTGTAGATGCCCTTTTACATTTATTAAACTAAACTTCTAAACATAAAATTTTGGATCATAATTCCTAACAATCCCCCCTTTGATCCAAAAATTCTTTTGAACAAATACCAATTTCATTTCTAAACTTATCAAATTTGAACCTTCCAAGAGATTTTGTAAAAATATTTGCAGTTTGATATTCTGATGGAAAATACTTTGGCTTGATGATTTGTTTGACGACGAGAGCCCGAATGTAATGATACTTAGTATCCACATGCTTAGTCTTTGAATGAAAAATAGGATTTTTGGCTAACTTGATTGCTGATTGATTATCAATAAATAATGAAGTTGCTTCTTTCTGATCAACTTTGAGGTCTTGCAAAATCCTTCTTAACCAAACTATCTCACAAGCGGCTTCCCAAGCTGAAATATATTCTGCTTCTGTTGTAGAATTCGCAGTTGTATCCTGCTTTTTACAACTCCATGCCACTGCAGATGGTCCCATATTTATTAAGTAAACTGAAGTAGATGCCCTGTCATCAACATCTCTAGCAAAATCCGCATCCGAAAATCCATCAAGCTTGAATTTTTTTTTTTTTTAAATTCAAGTCCAAAATCCTTTGTTCCTTGAAGATACCTTAACACCCTTTTTGCTGCATTCCAATGACTTTCTCTAGGTTCCTGCATATATATGGAAAGTATGTTGACTGCATAAGATAGATCGGTTTGAGTATTCATCAAGTAAATGAAAAATCCAATTAACTGTTGATATCCAGTACCATTTATAAGTTCCTCCCTTCAAACTTAGAAAGTTTTAAATTTTTCTCCATGGGGGTAATCGCTGGTTTACATTCCTCCATTCCAAACTTCTTCAATAATCCAGAAATGTACTTAGCTTGAGAAATAAATATGTTTCCTTCCCGCTGCTTTACTTCAACTCCAAGATAGTAATGAAGTAATCCCAAGTCTGTCATTTCATAACCTATTTGAAGTTCTTGCTTAACCTAAAATATATGATCATTATTGTTACCTGTTATGAGAAAATCATCAACATACATAACCAAGATGACTAATTTGTTTTCCTGGATTCAAACATACAAAGTATCATCTGACTCACTACGAAGAAAACCAACTTTCTATAGGTAGGCATCCATTTTTGCATACCAAGCTCTGGGAACCTGTTTTAATCCATACAATTCCTTAACCAGTTTACAAACTTGATTTTCTTTCCTTGGAACCTCAAAACCAGGAGGTTGAGTCATATAAACATCCTCTTGCAAATCATCGTTTAGAAATGCATTTTTTACATCCATTTGATGCACTTTCCATCCATTTTGTGGAGCTAAAGCTAACACAATCCTGATAGTATTCCATTTTGTTGTTGGAGCAAAAGTTTCTTCATAATCAATCCCTTCTTTCTGAGCAAAACCCTTTGCCACCAATCTTGCCTTATATTTATCAATATCTCCATTTGCTTTGTAATTAATTCTCTAAACCCACTTACAACCAATGGGTTTAACATCATGTGGACAATCAACCATTTTCCAAGTTTGATTCTTCATTACTGCATCATACTCACTTTGCATTGCTATTTTCCATTCATCATCTTCAACTGCTTCATTAAAAGTAGCTGGTTCAACAACTGAAAGAGCAAAATTTTCTGAATCCATATTAGAACTCCTTGTACCTGTTTTGCCTTTTTCATCAAACTTAACATCCTGAAGTAACTTAGTTGCCCATTTTCGTTTCTTCTTTTCAATGTTAACTTGAATTGAAATATCCAAGTTAACTTGTGAATAATTCAAAGTATTTTCAACCTATTTCAAGGTGTCTTCAACCTGTTCGTCATCCTGTACTTCTGAAGTGAAATCAAACCATTGTCCATTCCTTGTCTTGTTTAAGTGTTGCATCCTTATTTGTTCCTTAGTTACTTTTTCCTCTAAGTGACTAAGTTGTTTTTCAACCTCTTTTACACTTAAACTTTCTATTTCATCAAAAATCACATCCCTGTTGACAATAACCTTTCCATCTGACAGAATCCTATACCCCTTTTTCTCATTGGAATAACCAATCAACATGCACTTAACACTTCTAGACTCTAACTTCTTTCGCTTTTATTTTGGGACAAGTGCATAACAAACTGAACCAAATACTCTCAAATGTTTGACATTAGGTTTGAATCCATACCAAGCCTCAAAAGGAGTTATTCCATCAAGTGATGATGAAGGAGATCAATTCCTCAAATAAACTGCTGTATGAACTGCTTCAGACTGTAGAGTTTCATTTGAAAAAATTCTAAAAGAAAGAGAATCTAAAGAATCTTCATCAGCGGCACATTATGCTCATGCAAACAATAGTGAAAATTGTGAATATGTTTTTACAGCACTTGGATAATCAAAATCAATGGATTTTGTTCAAGTTCATCAATTCAAATAAATGAATTTTATCCAATCTTCTTATTGTTTCAAAAATGATTTTGAAGTTGCTTGGATTATGGATACAGGGGCTACTCAGCATATGACACACAGGAAAGATTTCTTTTGGAGTTATGAAGATTGTCATTTAAATTAAATCTTTCTTACATATGATTCTATTCATTTGCCACAGGGAAAAGGAACAGTCAAGGTTGACTTGCCAAGAATTGGAGAAAGATTTATTTCTAATGTTTGGTATGTGCCTACATTTAAGAAAAATTTGTTGTCTTTAGTTGTCATTCGCCAATTAGGACATCAAATTGTAATGGAAGATGGTATAATTTTGGTTAATTCAAAAAAGGATGCATACAAAATAGTTATGATAGGTTATGAAGACAGAAAGCTTCTTAGGATGAAGGGAACAGTCATTCCTAGATCAAAGGAACATTTGAAGGAATTTGCAGGTTTAGTTGAAACTGATGTTTCACCTATCAGACTGTGGCACATTCGTTTTGGGAACTTGAATGTTGATATTCTTGTACAGCTCCAACAAGAAGGAATGATAAAGGGGTTGCCTACTTTTCGGAAGGAAAATGCAAAGTGTGAAGCTTGCATTTATGGAAAACAGAGAAGAATAGCTTTTTCAAAAAGCACTTGGAGAGAAACAAGGAGATTACAGCTTGTTCATAGTGATGTTTGTGGTCCTTTGGAAACTTCACTTGGTGGTTGTAAATATTTTTTGTTGTTTATTGATGATTTTAGCAGGACGGTTTGGGTGTATTTCTTGAAGGAAAAATCAGAAGTGTTTGAAAAGTTTCAGTCATTTCAAAATTTGGTTGAAACAACGACAAAGGAAAAGATTGCTACTTTGAGAACTGATAACGGTGGTGAGTTTACATCAAATCATTTTTTTACTTATTGTCAGGAAAAAGGGATTAAAAGACAGTTGACCAATTTTTATACTCCACAGCAAAATGGAGTATCAGAATGGATGAATCAGATTTTATTAGGCATGGCTAGAGCAATGTTGTTTTTCAAAGGGTTGAATTCATGTTATTGGGCTGAAGTAGTTCATACATCAGTTTATTTGAGGATGTCCAACTCTATTACAATGAAAAACATGTGACCTGTTTATTACCTCTTCCTCTTCCAGAGACCTATTGGTTTTCTGAACCTCTTCCTCTTTTAGAAAACTGTGATTGTGTACTTTCTGATTCTTTAGAACCTCTTCCTTGATTTCTTCCTCTTCCTCTTCCTTGGCCTCTTCGTCTTCCAAAATCCTGACCACGACCTCTGTTTGAATTTTGAAACGCTTTCTAATCATTGCCCTTTTAATGATTACCTAAAGATTGTTTGCTAGTACTTGCGACCAAAACATCTTCTCCTGATTGCTTTGTTTTACCAAAAGTTTTGTCATGTGTGGCAAGTAATTCACTTACTGTGTCAAAATAAATATTATCCAATTTATTTGTAATCTGTAAAGTTTCCAAAAAATGCTTATATGTCTCAGGCAATCCTACGATCAAAATGGTCACCATCATGCTGTCCTCAATTTTATCAAAACCAGCTCTTGAAATTTCTTGTTTGACATTCTTCAATATAGAAATGTACTCCATGACATCACCTCTTGAAGACAATTTTTGTTGAAACAACTTCAATTGGAGATCAATTTTCTTAGCTTCACTTTGAGAATCAAATAAATCTTTCAATGTCTTCCAACCTAACCACGCACTAGAACTATTTTCAATATGCACAAAAATATCATCAAAAATAGAACTATGAATCAATGCTAAGGCCTTCTCATATTTTAGTTCCCACTTTGCAAGCTGATCAGGAATAGTCGGTTTGGTAGGATGAGCATTACAGACACCCTTCCACAATTCATTGAAAATAAGAGTGATTTGAATATGACGACTCCAAACTTTATAATTTTTTTAACCTTTCAACTTGTCAGATTCATTAAAAAGACTTACAACTTTAGACATTGTAGAAAAACATAAACACCTTATAACTCCAGAATATGTGTATTATGCAAACCTTATAGCTCCAATAATTAAAAAAAAACACCTTATGTCACCAGAATAAAAAAATCACCTTATATCACCAATAGAAGATTTTATGCAAAAATATCACCACCAACATGAAAGCAAAATTACGTATCAACAAGAGTCACCATGGAAGAAATACTGCAAGAAACACCACACACCATGCAAAAGAGAGCTATAGGGGCTTGGCCTTGACCCACTTACAGCCTCAAGAAAAGAATTTGATAGAGCTTCAATTTGCTCTAATCAAACCTTGAGTGAAAATACAAGTACTCCTTATGATGCCAACAATGCTCCTTATTACTCCAATGAAAAAATGCACCTTATCACTCCAAAAAATAAAAAATCTTTATAGGTGAATTAGAGAGTTACAAGATTGTTGAGTGGGAGGTCACAAGTTCCAGTCCCATCAACTCCCAAAATAACCTTTTTTTTTTAAGTTTTATTTCTCCATTTTTTTTATATACAATATAAAAAATCTCCAAAAATAAAAATGAATAATAAATTACCTTATCTCTCCAAAACAACTTTTTCACTTTTCAAAATATTACATAAATCTTGAATTAAATGAAAAGTGAAAAAATTATAATCAACTCAGCTTCACAAACTCACTATATATTCAACTCCTTTCAGCAAGTTTCACTGGTTCTGCTGGTGTTCCTTCCTACACTAGTCTCTCTCTTCAATGTCTGCTGGTTTTCTCTCTTCAATGCCAGCTGGTTTTCTCTCTTCAACGCTGGTTTTCTCTCTTCAATGCCTCCTCCAAAATGGTGAACTCTTTCTCTTCAACGCCTCCTCTAAAACACTGCTGAGTTATGCTAATGTATCTATCTCTCTCAGTGAGCAAGTGCAATAAGAATGATTTTTTTATTTTAAAAAAAAAAACTTATATGTGTCTTCTTTTTTCTTTTTTTTAAATTCTCTTCCACAAGATTTTAAATAACCTTGCCTTCCAAAAATACAATATTTTACTCTCTCCAAGTAAAAATGAAAAAACTGAGTCAATAAAAAATCTTTTCTACACAGATTCTTTTCCAGCCTAAAAGAATAGGAAGCATTAACTTACGGTCAAAATTTAGCTATTCCAAAACCTTGAAAGTCACCTTCTTCAAACAACCTTTAGCACCTTCCAACTAGGTTCTAACCAGACCAAGCTTTAACCGCGTGCTCTGATACCACTTTGACAAAGTGTCCTCAGACACAAAACTTTATTAATGAAGAAGGAAAATAATTACATCATAGAGATGTGAGGGCTAAGTCCAGAAAATTTACCTCACATGGAAAACTCGATGGATTTAAATATCCAAAGAGTATCAACTAATTTACCATTACTGAAACTAACTTAGGGACACCTCACATAATCACGTGAGTGTGTAGATGCCCTTTTACATTTATTAAACTAAACTTCTAAACATAACATTTTGGATCATAATTCCTAACACGAATGTCCATGTGAATGTGGGTGAAGAATTCTAGTACATAAATGAGGGTAGGATAGGCATGCTAGAGTGCATGTGTGAGTGTGAGTGGCTATAGGAAGCAATAAATGGTCCAAAAGAGCCAAAAACACTTAAATACAATGGATGGGCACCTCTGGTCAAACTAGTTCCATGTTTTAAGGAGTGGGGGCACAGAAAGAAATGAAATATCTTAAATGAGGGTGAACGTGTCTCCTGAATGATCAAATGTGGGTGCTTGGGTGCAATAATGATTCCCATGCTAAACTCCCAAATACCTTGCTATACCAACATAACCAAGGTTTGGACCATATGACATAAGTACAAAACACATGAAAGTGTGTCATAGGTGTATATGACCATGGAAATAGGTGGTATGATTCTATAACACCCCCCCTTAATCCTGAATTACTGTAAGCACATCAAAAATTGAGGCCTCGGCAACTAAGGCTCAAGTAACCTCTTACCAAAATTTATTTGTCCATATAACCAAGGTAAGGAGGAAAACCTCATGGGAACAAAACCTCCCCTCTAAAATGGACATGGAGAAAAATATGAAAGTGAATATAAGTCATCACCATGTGTCACCCACTTGAAGGAGTGGATTCAGATAGGTGAATGTCTTCTCTATGAAGCTCTTGGTGAAGATTCCAGCAGTTTTCTCTACATATGGGAAATACTACAATGATCATTAGAGGAAATTTGGGGTCTAAAATGGGCCTTATAAGAAAATGCACCAACAATAAATTTTGTGAGTTGGAATTCAAGAACCAATATAATTTCAATAAAATGAGTCAACCATAATGGTTGAATTGACATATTTGTCATAAAAGAAAACAACTTTTTTTGTTCATATTTTCAACATATATCCCTTTGTTTTTACTCAAATTTCAGGCGGGAGAGCTTGTTGGATGCGGAATTTAATTCCACATCCAACAAGTACCCACACTGCATACTTTTGATGGACCCCTCCCCAAAAATAAGAAATACCTGAAAAAACGTCATGATGCTATCATCATCACGTTTTTTTAGGAATTTCTTGTGTTTGGGGTAGTGAGGTCCATCAAAAGTATGCAGTGTGGGTACTCATTGGATTCATAATTGAATTCCGCATCCAACAAGCTCTCTCGCTCAAAATTTGAGTAAAAACACAGGGAGATATGTCGAAAATACAAACAAAAAAAGTAGTTTTTTTCATTCTTCCTCCAAAATTAATAACTATTATTTTATTATCTTAACTATTATTTTATTATTTTAACTATTATTTTATCATTTTCCTTAGGAGGCCCATTTTAGACCTCAAATTTCCTCTAATGATCATCGGCTCATGCACTGAGCTTTGGATGTAGTACATGTGTATATCAATGTGCTTGGTCTCTTGACTCTGTACTGGATCAATGGAAATCTTGATTTCACTTTGATTGTTAAACCAAATGATAGTGGGTGAATCAAAAGAAAAACCAATTTCTCCAAGAATTCCTTGCATCCACACACATTGTGTAGCTGCATTCACTACCCGTATGTACTCGGCCTCACTTGATGAAAGGGATATAGTGTAATTTTTCTTACTTAACCATCATATGGGACCATGTGAAATCATGAAGACATAACCTAAAGTGTACTTTTTGTCAATGGGGTCTCAATCCCAATCAGAATCAGTAAATCCAACTAGTTCTTGTGGAGAACTAACATCATAGTGTATCCCAAAGTGTTTGGTTCCTTGCACATAATGCAATATCCTATTAGAATTTTTCTAATGGATCTCATGAGGCTCTTGCATATACCTTGCAACAACACCTACTGCATAATCCAAATTAGCGCGGGAGTGTGTGAGATATAACAAGCCCCCAACTAGTTTCCTATACAATGAGTTGTCCACCAATGGAGATGAACCAAAATCACCTAGTTTCACTCCAGAAAGGAAATGACACTTGGTTGCCTTACATTCACCCATTTTGAACTTCAATAAAAGGTCTAGAACATACTTTTACTGGATGACCTTGATACCTTCATTATATTTCTCAATCTCCAAACCAAGAAAAATGTTTCAATAATCCAAGTTCAGTCATTTAAAACACACTATGCAATGAAGACTTAATTGAACCTATATCAGAAATGCAACTTTGAGTGATAAAACTATCATCAAAATACAGTAATATGACCTACAATGAATCATCTAAATTTTTCAAATATACATTAGGATCAAATTTACATCTTTCAAAGACTGGTGATAGAAGAAAGTTGTCCATCTTGGCATACCAAGCCTTGGGGGCTTGCTTGAGGCCATATAGAGACTTATTCAAACTGAAAACAAGTGAAGGATAATGAATGAAACCTTTAGTATGCTGCATATAAATATCCTCATAAAGGTCACCAAGAATAAAATAACTCTTCACATCCTTGTTGTGCACCTTCGATCGCTTTGATGCAACAATGGCCAAAACTAGCCTGATAGAGTCCTGTTGATGCCTGGAAATTCGTAGGCAACAATAGCAAGGGATTCTCCCCACTCAGCGTTCCCAACTAGCCCGTGACTGTTTGGTATAGGGAATCTGTCCGGTTTGTGGTCCGGCTACTATAGGTCAAGTAACAAAAACAAAAGGTTTTATCGGTTGCGGCCCGGTCCACCGTATATTTTTGTATTTTTGACTTAAAGTATGAAATGCAAGTGCCTAATTAACAATGCAGGGTGATGAAGGATGCAAGGAGCAGTCACAACGTGATGCGCAGGTTCTTACCTCTCGTCTTAGAGCTCACAAACATCTAAATCACATATGCAGCAATAAAGTAAACTAACTATCTATCTATCCCCGGGGAGCAAAATTGTCACTTATTTATGAGTAATGTGTATTGTGCATGCATTATTAAGAGAAATTACAGATAGCTGATATTCCTTCCTACAACACATGAACGATTAGAGATATTTAGACAATCAGATAGCCAATTGTTTATGATAGCATGCATTACTCATGGTGGTAAATCCACAGAATGAACCAGAAAACATTCAAAAAAGAACATAGGCTCTAAGAGTTAGAACGATCTCATGGTTTATGGACAACAGCTAGAAAAACAAAATAGTTCATCTTTCCACCATCCACAGCATAACATTTGAAAGTCCCACCAATATTTCTCCAACAGGAAAACAATAATTCTTTATTGCAACAAAAAGTAGTTCTTCTTACAATATCGCTTTTCATGTCTAACTGGGAAAAAGCCCCTATTCCTTCTAAGCCTTCTACATTTATACAAAAAGGGAGAGACTGTTGGGCTACCCAAAGTAACCTTTGGGCTTCCCAACTCTTCACCTCCATTGTTTCACTTTTCTCAAATGTTTTTACAAAATCGTTACAAATTACAAAAGTGACCAATCTTTTACGAGGAGGGTCCCACTTGGGTGTCCAGAAACTTCTTCAACGCCAAAGCTTCAGAGGCAATGCCTTCAAAGGCACAAGGTTCCAGAAACTGAATGTTGATCTCAAACTTCGCAGCCTGGTTCTTTATAGCCTCAATTCTAGCTGTGCTCAACCGAAGCTGATCCTCCAAAAGCTGCACACTGATGGCTGAATGATCTACTTCACTCCTTAAGATTTGATCATCCAGGGCTTTAATATGCTGTACTTTAGCTTCCTCCTCCTGATATCTCTTCTGCAACATCTCCACAAATGAGTTGTGGTCCGGGAAAACATCAAGCCTCTGTTCAGCCTCTATTTGGCACCGATTGTAGGTAATAAGGAGCCTCCTGAAAAACTCTGCACATGCTCCTTTCGTCTTTTTAATGGCCTTTTTGAAATCCTATGCGGTATTTATAGCAAACTCCAGTAAGTCATAATCCCACTTGAGGGCCTGTTTATCCTTCGATGGCAGCTCTGCTGGAGTTTCTTCTTATTCTCCATCCTTGCCATTCTTGCAGTCAGGACTTCAAGGATGTTCTAAGATCTATCAACAAAGTAAGAGGAGGTTTCCAGGATTTCCTCTAATCGGTCATCTACCTGCAGAACTTTGCATCTCTCCTCTTCTATGGTAGTCTGCAGCTGCAGCATCTTGGCCTTTTGTGCCAGCATATGATCCTTGAAGGGTTGTAGATTGACCTGCTGCTCTTTTGCTACCTCTAAAGCGGTTGTTAGAGAAGAGATCTGCTCTTGAAGCTTCACTTCTTGTTCTTGAGCTTGCTTCTCACTTGCTTCCAAAGTGGTCTTTTGCATCTCTAAGTCTTCTATTTTTCCCAGCAGCTGCTCCTTCTCCGTCCTTAGATCTTGATACTCCTACTGCACTCTCTCCAGACTTTCTTGTGTAGTTTCCCTAGCTTGTTTCTCTACTTGGAGGAGCTACAGTTCATCCTTTGAAGACCTTATCTCTTTTTTCATGTCCTCATATTTGCTCTTCAGCTTATTGCTTTCCTCTCTCGCTTTTCTCAATGTGTCTTTCAGTTGAGCCGAGGACTTCTTGGATTGCTCCAAGTTTGTCATAATCTTGTCCACATTTTTTTCCGAGGCTTGAATCAATGCAGCTCCAGCTCTAATGATGAATCTTGGATCTCAATCTATTCCAAACACAATGGGCGTATCCGTTATCATTTTCCTGAGCAGACCTCCAGTTTCAACCTTCCTTTCCGTTCTCTTCACTATCCTCTTCGTCTCCTTGTCATAGAAAACAGTGTTAAAATCAGGTATTTCTTCCCCTTTCTTCTGTACAAAGGGGACCAGCTTCAGTGTAGGGACCATAGACTGTCCAGGTGTGCTAGCAGTTGGTACTTCTGGGTCCTGAACCTCGGGGTTTCCCATGTCTTGGGTCTGTCCTCCGCGGTGTCAGAGGCTGACTGTTCTATCTCTGTCTGTGTCAGCTTTAGCCTCTCTGATTCTTGCTTCTGTAGCTCCTCATCAAGCTTCTTCTTTCTTTCTTCTTCTTCTTTTCTCATGTCTTCTTTTTCCTTTTGGGTTGCTTCTTGGGAAGCTTTTCTTTTTTCTTCTTCTTCTCCCTGTAGCCACCCTGCAGCTTCCTGTGCCAACCTTTGGGCATCTTCAATTCTTTTCTGGCTTCTTCATCAGCTTTGGCTTGTTCATCCTGCCCTTTCCCACCTTTTGTGGTTATCTTCTTCTTGAACCTTCTCTTTAAGGCTGTCTTGTTCAATGCATTTTGGAAGACATATTCTTCTCTATCCCAATGGTGGGTGTATTCGAAGTGGATGTTGTGCTCTTTGCAGTGTTCCACCACTTTGCTGTGAGAGTCATTTCTACAGAAGGGCATCTCACCAAAATGAAACTTGTCTAGTTCTTCTACAAACTCATCTGCTTTCTTTACTCTGTTAAACTTATAGCTCCCTAACTTGAAAGGCAAAGGAGGATAGGCAGTATTTTTATGTTCAAACAAAAAACTTCCAATGCCATCCAGGAATACTTTCCTGACTGCCTCTTTATGAATGATGTAGTCCGTGGCGTATTTGGGCAGCAGGGAGGGTGCTCTTGAGCCTCCAAACATCCTGAAGTAGAGTCCATCCTCAGTCAGGAAATAATCGGCATATTCTTCGACTACCTGCAATGCCTCTTCTGACATGCAGTCGCATTCCTTCATAAAAATGAGAGTATACAAGGGCATGATGAACTGTTCACAAACCACCTGGTAATGACTATGGTATTTATGCGCCCATAGTGGCTTGTATGCAACATAAACAGGCATCCTCTCCCTGTCCCAGATGCACCTTAGTCCAGGTAAAGGTTGATTGCACAATATACAATCTACAAGTATGGAACTCATATAAAATTCAGACCTCTTTTGGGACACTCCTCCCAAGGCTGAGGCCATACAGGCTGAAAGACTCTTTGATACTATGTTGGCCCAATTGAAAATGGTCACCTGGGTTGCAACATAAAAAATAATGGGTATCCACTCCAGTTTGAAGAACCGGCCATGAGCTCTTCCAAAAATCATGTTAAGCATTAAAGCTATGAACTTGTACGGGGCCCTCAAGCTTGCTGTGTCATACTCTCCTGTAGCCCTGGTTCTGAAATGCTTTCCAGTCAACAGCATTCTTTTAAGGGTCTCAACAAGGTCCAATCTGAGGTTATTTAACCAATCATCAAACAAGAATACTTGTGCTTCTGGCAGGTGGTAGGCCAAGGCTACATATTCGGGGCTGTAGGTAGCATAGCCCTGTTTTTCAACATTCTCCAGGATCATCGTGGTTACATCTGGCCGAGGCAGAATCCAGCCAATCACTTCAGAGCATGGGAAGAGCTCTGGTCTAGTGGCAATCTTCATCAGTGAAGATCTCTCTATGTTGGCATAAATGCCTTCTTCTTCCAAGCCCATATCGGGCACTTCCCTGCGGGTGATTAACCTATATATTTCCCCCCATTGGTATTCAGGTTCGACACCAGATATACACTTGGTGTCCTCATCAACCACATGGGCCTTCTTCTTCTGTCTCTTCGGCATCTTGAATTTGGAATCTTCCTATTATACATACAATTATCATCATTAAAAACTTTCTGCCTAAGCTGCAAACATTGGGACAACAAGGTGCAGTGTTTAACTTCATCTATGTTTAGCATGACGGAAATAGTTACATGAAGAAAAATGTGCAAGCTAACACTGCTTTTCTAATATCAAAACAACTCTAACAATAAAATCGAGTGGGAAGCAAATCTACATAAAAATGAAGCAAACTCGGGCTATTCACGAGCACCATGATCATGGTGCTGCGCGGGAATGACAGTGGAAAATATTCGAGCTTTTCAGCGATGCTTTAACAAAATACTACCCATGCGATTCTGACCAATAAAACTACATGCAGTGACATATCCTCTTCCACCGGCTTGGGGTTCGAACCTAAGCGTGAATGGGGTCGCGCGGAACCGCGTAGATAAAAAACGGCTGGGGTTTGATGAAGCAAGTAGCACGAAAACAAAGGGGGAGAGGGAAACCATTTCCAGTGCCACAGGAAGGCCATGAAAGCCTCCCCCTGCAAAAACATCATCATACAGGGCAGATTGGTGCAAACAGCATAACGGCCATCTGCACCAAACCCCCATTACTAAGCACAGGGTTGCATAACAAATGGCTGCAAGAAAAACTACTCAGTGGGTCAAAAAGCCCCCCCCCCTTTTCCACGGACAATAACGCCACAAAATCCCCAATATATAGGCATGTAACTTAATGGGGCAAGGGAAAACAGCCGCGGGAAAAACCCAATCGTAGAAAAACAACCAAAAGCTCGAACGGAACGGGATAAGCAACGAGGAGCCTACCTGGCAATGCTGCGTAGATGGCGGGAAGAAAAGCGGTCAAGCTTCCACAATTGAGCCACCTGGACGCGGGTACCAACAACGGGTTCCTTCGCTAGCTCGAGAGAACGACAATGCATGATAATGACAGAGCACGACAGTTGAGAAATAATAGAATAATGAACAAGCCCGACCCCATTCATATATATACAACTGTAAGCGGCGGGGAAAAATTAAAAGATCAGACGGCGGAGAGAAATGGGTTGGACGTCGAAAGCCTAACTCCTTTCTGCAACGTCGGGTGGCCAAACCATTACTCCATTTGTAAAGACTAACCGAGAGAGAAACAATAACGCGTTGGAGCTTTAAAACATCAGAACGGAAGCGGAACGAGAGCCGCAACGACCGATATCTAAAGGACAAGTCATTTCGCCATAGGCACATTCTTTATCGGAGGAGAAAAACACTAACTGACCGAAAGGATAATGCTTTTCGCAGCCGCAACGGCGGAAGAACAAAGGACATCACGCCTCGCCAATAAGGTCCGAATCGGAAGAGAAAATAGCTAAAGGCTCGGAAAGGTAATGCATTTGGAAGCCGCAACGGCGGAAAACCCAAGGCTTAAAGAGTGGCGAGAACAACAACGCGGCGTTTGAACAATCAAAGTGATGATCGGGAGAGTTCAGAGTTTACTAGATGCAATGGCGGAGAAAGAAATAACAACATGTTCCAATTTGAAACCAAAAACTCATCTAATTGAGGGAAAAGTATTGGAGAAAACGTCAAAGCCAAGACCTGTCAATCTTCCACAACAGTGGGAGCACCAACCAATTAAACTTTCGATTCAAACATGCTTAAAACACATTTAAAAGCAGCGATAAGATTTGAACAAACAATGGATTGTTTCAAGTGTTAGAGGAAGAATCAAACAAGTGATAGATCAATCCAAGCATTAGAAAATAATTCTGAAAAAATCAAAGAAGAAAATCAAACTGATTCAAGCAAAAGGAGGGTCCTGAAATTTTTTGGAATTTTGGGAAAATGTTGCAGCTGCAACAAGTCCATCTTTGCAACATGTGCAAATGTATATGTAAAGTACACTCCTTGGACTTGTGAGAAGAATTTTTAAACAAAACTATCCTTGTACTTGATATCAGAACCATCAGCAACCACTTTTTTTTTATAGACCCACTTACATTGCACTAGTTTCCTCTTGGAAGGTAGAGGAACTGACTCCCAACTTTCATTGTCTTGCAAAGACTTGAACTCTTCTTGCATGGTAGTTTGCCATATTGGATCATGTGATGCTTCCTCATATGAATAAATATCATATCCAACCATCATGAATCACCTCACTAGAATATTCGAATCATAAGTGGAGAATGCATTGTGGAATTGAGATATAGTCTTCCTAGAGTCTAGTGGATCTCCAGCAAGATCCCTAGCTACTTGTATGATTTTATCAACCCATTTTTTCCTTATGAGTGATTCATGATCTGGATGCATGTCATTATATTCATATTCCATATCATAATCATAAAAATAAGAGAAATAATCATCACTTACATAATCATTGAGTGGAGGTGTGAGCGATCCCCCTTGACTAGTTCGATCTCCTGCATGGGCTCTTCTACTAACTGTACACTTCTTTAAATGAATGTTTTATGAGATTAGGGATAAAATTTATTGTATATATTCTCATATTCAACATATCCAACCATAATGGAATCCTTTCTTTGAGGTTGCAAGGCCTTTCTCTTCTCGGGAGGAATTCTAGCCCAAGCCTTTGATCCAAAAACCCTGAAATGAGAAACATTATGCTTGTGACCACTCCAAGCCTTACATGGATTTTTCTCTTCCAATGATTTGTGTGGAACTATGTTTTGAACATATTCAGCACAAATTATGTCTTCATCCCATATCTTAGGATAAAAATCCTTAGCCTCCATCATGCATGTAGCCATCTCTTTTAAATCTTTATTCTTGCGCTTTGCAACACCATTTTGTTGTGGTGTGTAAGGCACAGAATGTTACATTTGAATTCCACTTACCTCACATAGGTGTTGTAGGTTATTTTGGCATACTCCTTTCCCTAATCAGTGCTAAGGACATTTTTTTTTCCCACTCAAGTTTTCTACCAAATCCTTGAACACTTTGAAGGCCTCAAAAACTTCAGATTTTTGCTTGAGAAAATACACCCAATGGTACCATGAGAAATCATCTATGAAAATCAAAACATTCCTTGAGTTTCCAAAGGAGGGTGTGGGAAGTGGTCCTATCATATATGAATGGATAAAATCAAGAACTTGGATTTCCCTCCTTTCCTTTCCCTTCTCATATTTGCGCTCAACATGTTTCCCAACTATGCACCCTTTGCATGTGCCTTTGGAAAACCTGATACTTGGAAGCCCTTCAACCATGTTTTATTTGCTTATTGCTTGAAGATACCTATATTTGAGGAGTCCAAACCTCTCATGTTGTAGTTTTATGGTCTCATTGGCATGTGACAAGAGCACATTCTTTTGGGAGTAAGGAAGGAAGTGAGAGAAATTATACATCCTCGAATCATGGTCAGCACTACCCACTGCAACAACTTGGCCTGTAGAAATTTATGAAATATCCACATCATTTTGAGTAAATTTTACTCTCTTGGGTGTATGTGTGTGTGCCATTTTATAGGAAAGGAGTAGATTTTCTGCAATATCATGCACATACAACACATTTTTGAAGTACCCAATTGTCAAGGTCGGTCTTGCCAATCCCTTTGTCTGGGATCACAGAGTCATCACCCATGAGAATGGATGGACCACTGTAAGGATGTAGGGGTAAGAAGGAGTCTTGTATGGAATCCATGTTCCTTGAGGCACCTGAATATATGATGAAGGAAGAAGAGCCTGAAGATCAAGCAACCAGTGCATGGCATCTATCCTTGTTCTATGAGCTTGAACCTCCCTCTTTCTTCCTTGTGTCTTCTAGAAGGGGGGTGTTGTTATTCTCAAGAATTTGTGTCATCATGTCAATGGTTTTATTCATGCATGAACTCTATAAATGAAAAAAATTGTGACAATAAGTGCATTTTTTCAAAGGGATTCGAGCCCCCATTCTGGCAATGCACATGGAGAGAGGGATCTCATTTTTTGCTGTCGAAAAATTCATGATTGTTCCATTGTCAACATGGTTATATTCTTATGGCCTCAAGCCTCCATATTGGTTTATTTGGTGTGTGTGTCAAGCATCATTTTTTGTCAACCTGATTAAGGACAGAGCATTGAAGGATTCAGATTATATAGAGACCAAGGATTCAAGTTTTATTAGCTATGATGTTGCAGTCAATTTCACACACGAAGTTAAATAGACTTCACCTAAAGCATACAAGAACCTAAAGATTGTAGTTGAGTTTGAAGACAATGCTGCAATAGAAAGAGCTGTTAAAGTTGAATTGAAGGATCCTTATAAGAATTTGGGACTTTTAAAAATTGTTCAAGACATAGGTCTTAAGATTGGATATGTTCTGGTTCTTGATATAGCGGTTGCGCAAATAAATGAAGATGGAACATATGGTGATAAGGTTCCACTCACCTCATCCCAATCATTATCCTACCTATCTATCCCACTAATTATCTCACCTCACCTACCCATCCACCTCACCATTCCACTTCCACTCCCTCTCCACATTAATTGCATTAAAATTACTACATCCATTTTATGTTATAAATACCATTCCATTGGTAAACACCAAATTCAAGAATTGATCCGCAGTTCGAGTCCCATTACACTTGGCGTCAATGGAAGTAATACAGAGGGTTGTATATGCATGTAGTTTTGTATCTTCAATTGTTGCATTTGGAATTTATCACTTATGAAAAATTACTTAAACCGTCATGTGCCAAAGCATGCTAATGGAATCCATGAGATCTTATTGTAATATTAACAAAGCATTGTTAATTGAAACATACTTTCAAAGCATTCATACCCATCGCTATGGAGTAATCCCACAGGTCATCATAGTGCACAATAATTCTTGAATGAGCGCTCACCTATGATTTCATAAGTGTGCCTAATCAAACTATTCATCCAATTTTAAGCCATATGTTCGAGTTGATTGTTTCTACCTTCCAAGTTAGGGCCTAAGATTACCAATAGCCAACACACTTACCAAATGATTTATCAATGCCATAAATTATGCATGGGTTATTACATGAAGTTTTGCATGTGATGATTTTTGAAAGTGGTTCGGATTTGATTCTGAAGATGCATTCCAAAAGGTTGTCTACGTTGAAGATGGGATGTGCTCATGGGTGTTTAAAAAACTCTAATTATCGTCATATACTTGTATTTCAAAAGGCATGTGCATTTTTTACATATATCATTGGAAAAGGGATAGAGCAAGCAAGCCACGATAGAATACTGGAGATGACGATTTATGATCAGCAAGTGGAGGATGATAGTTAACATTGAAATTCAAGCTTCGATGTTTGGCATTGTCCTAACTATCTATTCATATCTTAAATGATATATATGTTGGTTTCTGCTAAGATTGTGTATTTATTTATTTTTTTAAAAGGACTATAGGTTTAGTGCCAGAGTATTCGATGGAAAAGTAACTGGAATCCATAATTTGGATTGATCAAAATCCCAAAAATTAGGAATTCAGATGGAAAATTAATTGCGACTTGAGTTATCAAGTCAAACTATTTTTAGTAATTCAACAACAACAACGAGAAGATAAAATGCAGCATATCTGGCAGAAAGGGATCAACGATTAAACCAACTCCAGACTCGAATACCATTGTTCGAGTTTTCTAGTAATTCATAGTTTTCTGCAGCAAATCAATCTACCCAGATTTCTCTCAAATGAGTCAAGACCTTGTCTATTTTGAATTCATTATTAGATATTTGTTCCACAAGATTTGTAGGAGTTTGTTAAGGTATTTTCATATATATTTTATCTTTTGTAAGGGAAGAAGAAGAGTTCCAGCTGAAAGGATGAGATTGCATTAGGGGTGTGGAGATCATACTGCTACTATATTTGCAGGCATGTATTACATTTCCTATGTTTATAAAGAATGCTTTGAAGTGATTATATGCGAGATGACCCAGTTTTGTTTTAATTTTTTGAAATTATAAATGTTATGTCTTGTTCATAATTCTTTCCCTTGGATAGTTGTTTCCTATACTTGGATTCTTATGAATGATTTATAGATTTATCAATGATATGAACAGAGCTTGTCCTCTCCTTATATAAGTTCATTCTTGTAATTTTTATAGCCTTGTTTATGATGTTTATACATCCATTGTTGAGTAATATGTATATGTTATCTTGATCTCTATTTCTTTTACATTTTCATAAACCCAAAAAACCTATTCATCCATAAAGTTAAGTTAAGACTCTCTAGACTATGGGCCTTAGCATTCAAGGTGTAAACTACAACGATAACATATTTTGGTGCCACTGTCGGGGACGAAAGTGAATATTATATTCCTCGAGAAGAACCACAACGATTAGATCCAGCTCTTGATGGTAGAAAGGGGCAGGACATCAATTTGATTGCATTTTTCTACTTGGAACATCCAGCTTCATCATAGGTGAATCTATTGGAAACCTCACTGGTTCGGAATGGACAAGATTATTTCTCATAGGTATTAATTTTATGATTTCTCAAAGGTAGTTGGTTTCCCTAATCCAATGCCTAGTAGAGATGAATGGGAAAATATCCTTCCCATATTTTGAGGAGAAGATTGGGAAGTACCAGCTGAACACTTTCTAGATTTCCATGGCTTTCGTCATCGTCTTCAGATCATGCATGAGGATGTTCATATTAAAATTTTTAGCTATTCACTAGAGGGAGCAGCACAATATTGGTGCAGATCTCTTTCGGCTTCTAGTATCAACTCTTTGAAAGGATTTCATGCATCTTTTCATTTATTTTGCAAAGAAAAATTTCCAGCTGATTTTGCTTTATCAAGAATGTTGTTTTGAAATCTATTTGTTATACAAAAAATATGCCATTCATGAATATCAGGATAATTGTGATAGCAAAATCATAGATGCATTTGTAATTGATCCAAATGTTTCTTGTAATCATCAATATGATGCATTTTCCATCCCAAATGTTAACAAATATCAAGCTTCCCATGAGCCATATTTTTTCCAAGATCACAATCAAACATAAAACTTTGAGTTTCAAGATGCAGAAATGTTTAAAGATCGGCTTATTTATGATAAATTTTCAGATGTGAGAAAAGAAAAAGACATGTTTCATAATAACCAAGAGGTGTTGAATGATATTCATTATGAAACATCTGGTATCATGTCAGATGTATCTGTTGTTTTAAATGTTTATGAATATTAACATGTCTCTTTTGAATATTCTGATGTCAAACAGGAAGCGTATACATCAGTAGAAGAAAGTTATGGATCTGAGTTACATGGATATAGTAAAGGAGATCATAATGAATTATATGATAAATTGTTTATGCCTACTTCTTTATCAAATTTTGAGCAAATCAATAAGTTTATATTGCAAGGATCTATGGCTTCCTCTGTTTATTATGAAACCAGTATTGATCAAGAAGAAAATGGAAATTATGGTTACGTGACTGATATTGTAAATGAAAGGTTTGTTTCTTTACATCAGCCACAATTTCATGATCCAGTGGTTTTTTACATGGGCTCAGTATTTGCATAGTCTCAGAATGTGTCAGATTTTGGCATGAGACTTTCTTGTAGTTGTGAGTTCAAGATGCTTATAAGTTTTCTACTATTTATGTCATATTTTTCTTTTTTTCTCATCTGCTTACCAGAAGATCATTTTTGTAGTAAGATGATTTCATGGATTTATTGTAAGTATGAATATACTTGATCAGTTTTCTTATGTTGGTTAGAGGTAGGATAGCATAGTAAATAAGCTCAATTCCCGAGTATTTCTTTCCTTCAGTTTGCAACAGATGCATCAGTTAGTTTGTTTGAATAATTTGCAGAATTTTGGGATGAAAACTCCATCCCAATGGATATAAGGAAATTGGTATGCATTTCTTAGAGCCTCACAAGGATAAATCTATCCCCATCTAGAGCCGATGTTGGTACCAGATCTATCCCTTAAAATTTTTGCATTCAAGAAGCGTGCATGTAGAGAGGGATCTCATTTTTAGCTGTCGGAAAATTCATTATTGTTCCAGTGTCAACATGGTCGGTTTATTATCGCCTTAAGCCTCCATCTTGGTTAATTTGGTGTGAGTTTCAAGCCTCAATTTTTATCAATCTGATTAAAAACAAAGAATTGAAGGATTCAGAGCATATAGAGACCAAGGATTCAAGTTTTGTTAGCTATGATGTTGCAGTTGATTTGGCACCCCAAGTTAAATAGAATTCACCTAAAGCATACAAGAACCTAAAGGTTGTAGTTGAATTTGAAGATGACGCTTCCATAGAAAGAGCTGCTAAAGTTGAACTGAAGGATCGTTATAAGAATTTGGGACTTTTAAAAATTGTTCAAGGCAGAGGTCTTAAGATAGGAGATGTTACAGTTCTTGATATCTGGGTTGCGCTAAATAAATGAAGATGGAACAGATGGTGATAAAATTCCACTCACCTTATCCCACCCATTCTCTTACCTATCTATCCCACTCTTTATCTCACCTCACCTACCTATCCACCTCACCATTCCACTTCCACTCCCTCTCCACATCAATTCCATTATATTTACTACATACATCTTATGTTATAACTACCATTCAATTGGTAAACACCAATTTCAAGCATTAAGCTATTGTTTGAGTCTCGTTACACTTGGTGTCAATGGAAGTAAAACAGAGGGTTGTATATGCATGCAGTTTTGTATGTTTAATTATTGCATTTGGAATTTATCATTTATGAAAAATTACTTAAACCGTCTTGTGCCAAATCCTGCTAATGGAATCCATGAGATCGTATTGTAATATTAACAAAGCATTTTTACTTGATAATTTCCCTCAAAGGATTCATGCCAATCACCAAGGAGTAATCCCATGGGTAATCATAGTGCACAATAATTCTCGAATGAGCACTCACCTAAGATTCCAGATGTGAGCCTAACCAAACTATTCATCCACTTTAAGCCATATGTTCGAGTTGATTGTTTCTACCTTCCAAGTTAGGGTATGAGATTACCAACAACCAGAAAACACTTACCAAATGATTTATCAATGCCATAAATTATGCATGGGTTATTACACGAAGATTTCCAGGTGATGATGTTTGCAAGTGGGTCGGATTTGATTCTGAATATGCAATGCAAAAGGTTGTCTATGTTAAACATTGGATGTGCTCGCATGTGTTTAAAAAACTCTCATTATCATCATATACTTGTCTTTAAAAAGGCATGTGCATTTGTTACATATATCATTGGAAAATGGATCGAGCAAGAAAGATACGACAGAATACTGGAGCTGACAATTTATGATCAGCAGGTGGAGGATGGCAGTTAACATTGAAATTCAGGCTTCGATGTTTGTCATTGTCCTGGCTATATATTCATATCTTAAATGATATATATGTTGGTTTCTGCTAAGATGGCATATTTCTTTATTTTGTTAAAAGGAATTAGGGTTTAGTGCTAGAGTATTCGATGAAAGAGTAACTGGCATCCATAATTTGGATTGATCAAATCCCAAAAAATATGAATTCATATGGCAAATTAATTACGACTTGAGTTATCAATTCAAACTATTTTTATCATCCCCGGATTTCTAGGCATATAATCAACAACGAGAAGATCAAATTCAGCATATCTGGTAGCAAGGTATCAACAAGTAAACCAACTCCATATTTGAATACCATTGTTTCATTTTTCAAGCAATTCATAGTTTTATGCAACAAGTCAATCTACCGAGATTTCTTACAAATGAGTCAAGACCTTGTCTATTTTGAATTCATTATTAGATAGATGTTCCACAAGATTTGTAGGAGTTTGTTAAGGTATTTTCATATATATATATTATCTTTTGTATGGGAAGAAGGATAGTTCTATCCGAGATGTTGAGAGTGCATAGGGGTGTGGAGATCATACTGATACTATATTTGGAGGCATGTATTACATTTCCTATGTTTATAAATAATTCTTTGAAGTGATTATATGAGAGATTAGCCAGTTTTGTTTTAATTTTTTGAAATGATAAATGTTATGACTTGTTCATAATTCTTTCCCTTGGATAGTTGTTTTCTATACTTGGATTCTTATGAATGATTTATAGATTTATCAACGATCTAAACATAGCTTGTCCTCTCCTTATATAAGTTCATTCTCGTAATTTTTATAGCCTTGTTTATGATGTGTATACATCCATTGTTTAGTATTCTGGATATGTTAGCCTGGTCTCTATTTATTTTACATTTTCATCAACCCAAAAAACCTATTCATCCATAAAGTCAACTTAATAATCTCTAGACTTTGGGCCATAGCAATCAAGGTGTAAACTCTACTGATAATAGGGTATTTCCCTGTTGTGGGGTGGCACATAAAAAACCATGTACCAATGGTCCATCCTATTCTATTGGAACCATGGATATGTGCACCACTCGATAGAAATGAGGTTTTTTATTTTTGCTTGGTATTTCACCCATTCAAAGATGTTTAAACCATGAAAAAATGTGCTCCTTTGTTATTTTTTTTGGGCATTATAATCCAATAAATCAACATATTCTTTATTTCTCCTTTCTTGGTACGATGAAATGTCATATAGAGAACAATTGTATTGGATAATTATGTCTAATATTTTCATCTAGACTAGATGCAAGTGAGTGGAAAATTTTCTCTCCACCCCTCCATGTGGCACTGATATCTCTAACTCTAGAAATCTATCTGAGTATCTTTACAGTTGGATCCATGCTTGCCACTATAATAAATAAATAAAAAATAATTAGAAATATGTCAAAATATGATTCACAGCATGATCTTGAAGCTAAGGGAATCCTCACAACTCAAGAATTTCACAAACTATGAAGAAAAACAATGAAAAGAGCAAAATTAACGCATAGGAATAATGCCAATAACTGAAGTTTCTATTACTGTCCAACATGTAAATATGTATGGAACATGACTATAATACAATAGGTAAAAATATTTATCCTTTGGAGGCAAACTGGAGGCATGCATGTGGAAATCTTAGATTGGACCTCAAACCCCCCTAAGTGGACCAATGAGCTCCCAAACCACCTCAAACGGTCACGAATATCCATGTGAACATGGGTGAAGCATTCTAGGAAATAAATGAGGGTATGATAGGCGTGTTGGAGTGCATGAGTGAGTGGGAGTGGCTCTAGGAAGCAATAAATGGTCCAAAAGAGCCAAAAACACTCAAATACAATGCATGGGTGAATCTGCTCAAACAAGTTCCTTATTTTAAAGTGTGGGAGTGCAACAAGGACTAAAATTTCATAAATGAGGGTGCATGTGTATCTTTAATGATAAAATGAAGGAACTTGGGTGCATTAATGAGTCCAAAACCCCCAAATACCTTGCTAGACCAACATAACCAAGGTTTGGACCATATGACATAAGTACAAAAAAAATGAAAATATGTTCTAGGTGTATGTGACCATGGTAATAGGTGGTATGATGCTATAACACCCTCGATTAATCTCGACTTAGTGTAACCACACTAAAAATTAAGCCTTGTGTTGTATAGGGAAGTTTCCTATGGTTAGGGTTTAAGAGGCCATTATCATACTAGGGTTGAAAGACAGATGCAAATGCCACCCACAAGTATATATAAGCAAGTTTCATAGATTAGAATGGTTCATATATTATCCAAATGAAGGTTTATATAAGCATCCCTTCAATCCTCCTCTTGATCCTCTTGCTCCAAGAGACCTGCAAAACAAATTATACCTTCCTCAAACTATTATGACCACATATAAAGTAATGATAATCAAAGCAATATGAGAAACTATTCTGATTAAAATAAACATCTGATCATAAAGAGAGATTCAATCACACATTGAATAATGATTTGGGAAGAAGTAGTACATCACATCTTTATTAATCATGGAAATAAGTACATATATACCTTATCTTCAAGTTGGGCACCTCATGAAACCTTGATCTAGTTCTGTTGCTTCTCTTCTCTAAGGAACTCAACCTCCAAGATCTCCAACACAAGGAGAAAGCTTCTAGGGAAAAGGTGGGGGGAAAGAGAGACCCAATTCCTTTAGCATAACAATGAAAAGAGTCAAGTCTCCTCTCATGGAATTCTCTACCTCTATTTATATGTTTCTAAATATATAGGGTTGAAGAAAAAGTAGTTGCAACTAAAGGAGTCAGTTGCATAACCACCCAAACTACCCAAAAATCGAGAAACATCCATTTTGGACATATACAAGAAAAATACACGTGTTTCAGAGACAACAGTCGCATATACAAGTGACATATGCAAGTTTCAGTAACAATACTTGCATATGATCCATGGGTTTCAATGTAAATATTTGTGAATTCAAGGAATACGTAGGTATCATGTAGAACAAGTCGCGTATAAAAAGTGAAATACGTGGGTTTCCTTAAGGAAACTCATGTATACATAATAAAAATATCATTTTAGGGTACTTCTGGGAATTTCCATACTTTGGTTTTTGATAAAAAAATTTAGCTATCTCAAATACCTTTCCAACGGTGTAGCAAAGAGGTCAAACAGAGTTATAGAACTTCAGATATGGATCCTCCAATATAGGTGTTTTTTCAGTGCCTTTCATGAAGTGTCGACATGCAACGAAATCATGGAAAAGTGGTCACAGGAAGAGATGTATCATTTTGGGCTATAACACCTTGGAAACTAAGGCTCAAGTCACCTCTTACAAAAATTAATGTGTTCATATAACCAAGATAAGGAGGAAAACCTCATGGTAACAAAAATTCCCCTCTAAAATGGATATGGTGAAGAATATGAAAGTGAATATCTATCATCACCATGTGTCACCCACTCCAAGGAGTGACCTCAGATAGGTGAATGTATACTCTATGAATCTCTTGGTGAATATGTCAGCAAATTTCTCTTTAGATGGGCAATACTGCAATGATATCACCTGATCATGCACCAAGCTACGAATGTATTGCATGTGTACCTCAATGTGCTTGGTCCTATGTATCTATACTGGATAAGTGGAAATATTGATTGCACTTTGATTTTCACACCAAATGACAGCAGGTGAATCAAATGCAAAACCAAGTTCTCTAAGAATGCCTTGCAACCACACACATTTTGTATCTTCATTCACTGCTCCTCTATACTCAGCCTCAACTGATGAAAGGGATATATTGTGGTGTTTCTTAATTAAATAGAATATGGTGCCATGCGCAAGTATAAATACATAACCTAAAGTGGACTTTATTTCAATGGAATCGCCATCCCAATCAAATTCAGTAAATCCAACTACTTCTAGTGGAAAACTAGCATCATAGTGTATCCAAAAGTGTTTGGTTCCTTCCACGCAATGCAATATCCTCTTAGAATAATTCCAATGGATCGCATAAGGATCCTGCATATACCTTGCAACAACACCTACTGCATAATCCAAATCAGATCGGTATTTTGTGAGATACAACCAGCTCTCAACTAGTTGCCTATACAACAAGTTGACCACCAATGCAGATGAACCAAAATAACCTAGTTTCACTCCAGAAAGGAAGGGACACTTGGATGCCTTAAATTCATCCATTTTAACTTCAATAAAAGGTTTGAAGCATACTTTGATTGGCTTACCTTGATACCTTCATCATATTTCTCAATCTCCAAGCCAAGAAATTGTTTCAACAATCCAACGTTAATGATTGAAAACACACTATTAAATGAAGAATTAATTGAACCTATATCAGAAATACAACTTCCAGTGATCAAAATATCATAAAAATACAATACTATGACCTGAAATGAATCATCTAAATGCTGCAAATATACATTAGGATCATATTTTCATCTCTCAAATCCTAGTGATAGAAGAAATTTGTCCATGTTGGCATACCAAGCCCTGGGGACTTGCTTGACGCCATAGAGAGACTTCTTCAACCTACAAACAAGTAAGGGATCATGAAATAAACCTTCAAGTTTCTACATATAAATCTCCCATGAAGGTTTCCATGAAGATAAACACTCTTCACATCCATGTGGTGCACCTCCCATCGCTTAAATGCAACAATGGCCAAAACTAGCTTGATAGAGTCCATATTTGCAACCAATGCAAATGTCTCTGTACAGTCCACTCCTTATACTTGAGAGAAGAATTTAGAAACCAAAATTTCCTTGTACTTGATATCATAACCATAAAAAAACCACTTTGTTCCTATAGACCCACTTACATTGCACTAGTTTCATCTTGGAAGGTAGAGGAACCAACTCCCAAGTTTCATTGTCTTGCAAATACTTGAAATCTTCATGCATGGATGTTTGCCATATTGGGTCATGTGATGATTCCTCATATTACTAAGGATCAGTTCCAACCATCATGAAGCACCTCTCTAGAATATTCGAATCACAAGTGGAGAATGCATTGTGAAATTTAGATCTAGTCTTCCTAGATTCTAGTGGATCTCCAGCAAGATCACCAGCTACTTGTATGATTTCTTGTCTGCCTCTGCCAACAAATAAATTCCTTCTAAAGCATGTGATTCTTTTATGCTTCGTTTCTGCTCTGTCTCTAAACTTTTAATCCTCTTTAATAACACCTCATTCTGCTGGGTCAGACTTTGAACTTGTTGGTTTAATTCTTCAACCTGGCTCCAAACCTATCTTTTTCTATTCAAGGCCTCTTTTGAGACAACTATCAATTCTTGATAGTGTGTATTGATATCATCAAGGTCCTCTCTTAGTCTTCTATTAGTCATTACTAATCCATAATTAGTCTCACTAAGAAAACCAATAGGATATATGTATTGCTTCACAATTTTATTAAGGTTCTCGGTTTCTGAATCCATGTGCATTCCTCCTTGTAGTGTAGAAGTTTTATCTGAAAACCATGGGATATCTATTTTCTTAAAAATGAGGTCATCTTCTTCTATATCTTTAACTGCTTCTTGTGCAACGGGAACTTCCGAATACACACCTCATTCTATGCTTAAAGTGATTGGTTCTTCTGCAACTTTATCTCCTCTCGGAGATGACTCAAATAACATTGAATGTTCTTCCTCAATAAAAACTTGCTAAGAGTTTAAGTCTTTTTCATCTTCTGTATTTTCTTTAGTTAAAGAATCTTCAATCTCAGTAATTGTTTATTTCCTTAATTTAGGGTTCAATATCCTTTTCATATGAAGTCTAAGTTTGTTTTTAACTCTGGTTTTCGACTTCCAATTTACTTCTCTCACCTAAACAGGAGATTTCCTTTGAAACTTTACATTTGAAACCTATAGAGTATCATTCCTCATTTCAGCTACAATAGGAACCTTTGTTGTGCTTTCATATACATATATGAAAACTCTTATTTTTCTCTGTTAAACCTAACTTCTCCTCATGATCTGAAACATATCTCTGCTCCTTTTCATCATTCTTCAAAACCTGCTCTGAGTTACCATCAAGCGTTTCTCTTACTTCTTCATCCACAGGTTCTTTGAATGCCTGACTTGAACCATTTTCTTGAACATTATCCTGTACCAGCTCATTCATCAACTCTTTCTTGAACCTTTTATCAAAACCAAATTGTTTTTTGATCAGGCTCTTCTTCACTTGATCTTCTTTTCATTGGGGAAACCTGACCAGAATAGAAAATGATCCCAACTTCTACTCTTCTTCTGCAAGACTGTGCAAATAATTAATTTTATTAATACATGATGAAACATAGACTAGTGAGTATGATCTATATGCCTCTCCTCTGCAACAGCCATGATTATTCACCACTTCCTTTAATGATTCAAGATTCTTGTACTGCCTTATTGCATTGACTCTCAACTTTGCGCTACAAGAATCTCCATTGTAAATATTTTTTGAAGAAAGACTAAAAAACGAGGATTAGGTCATATGGATAAACCTTGGAATACAATTTATTATAATATTTTCAGACTTTTAAAGATATATACACTTAATAAGCCCAAATAAAACTTTAAAACCAATAAAAGGAAGTAAATCAAAACAATTATAAGCATAAAATAAAACAAAAATGTACTTACCACTATGAAACCTCAAAACCAACTAAAAAATGTAAAGCAATACGAAATCAATCTTTCAAAAAACACACATATCAACCAAGAACAATATCTAGTTATAACATATGTGATTGAGGAACCTCATGTGGAGGATAAACATGAGGAAGGTGCATATTTGTAGGTTCTTGTGAAGAGCCATGATGAAGAATATTTTGGGAGAGCACTTATTGGGTTTGAGAAGAAGGATGAAGAGTTATTAGATTTGGAAAAGGTAGTTGAGGACATGCCAATTGAATCAGCAAGAAAAGGTGATTATATATTCATGTACTGGGTAGATAAATATATCCCAAAAATGGAGGCCCAAGGATGCACAATTCTTGCTCACATCTGTAAATAATTGGTTTACATGCATTCCTTGGAAGAAATACTTCATAATTTTTCTATATGGAGAGAATACTTAGTTTTAAATAAGGTTGATCATTACATCTCACATAGATCATAAATCCAAAGTGTTTATTCATCCATGGATTGGGTGGATGGATACTTATCCAAGATGGATATTCACCGATGTAAAAAAAAAAAATCTATGATAAAATTTGTGGTTTTACTGAGATTGTCTTACAATGTGAGAAGCAACATGAGACCCCATGGAATCAGTATGATCCTTCCAATATGCATAGAAAAACATGGTACTCTTTCTCTATTTGGTTGGATAGACTAGTTGACATGGGAATTGTTTTCCAAACTCTTACCTTTCTTGAGGAGGATTTTTGTCTACCTTCATGGAAAGGATATTTCTATCTAAAGGAGAAGGTTGATTTATTTCCATTTGGATCAGCAACTATAATTTTTTATTCACTCATGAATGGAATGAAAAAATTTATTGCAGAGAAGAAGAATCATGGTAGTGATGCACTATCAATTTGGGTACGAGATTCTAGCATCATTTGGAATGACGGATTGTTCCAAGTGATCAAGAAGTTAAGTGGGATGATGTATAAGCCATGGGATCCTGGAATTATATGGGGTGACATATTTCTACTAATGGAATTTGAGATGAGTAGCATGTGTCATACTCAGTTGGATCCATGAGGTCAAGCTAGCCTTCATTTCCAGAAGTTCATCCATGAGGAGCAACGGTTTGATTTCCTACATGGAAAATTATATGGTGGATGGACTCAATACTCTCCTACTTCATGGGTTGGTATTTTTCATGAGTATTTTGGTGGAGACACCAAACAATGTATAGGAAGGAGTATGAGACACTTACTCAATATGAAATTCTTTTGGGGCCTTGGTATCATCTTTGGTATCAACTATTTCAGCTGGAGGATTCATGTAGCAATATGGGGGACATAAACACCTCTCCACATGAATAATATGCATAAGGCTGAATACCTTCCCAAAATTGATCTCCACCTTTATAAACATCATCAAGTTCATTTGTAAGAAGAAATTTTACAATGGAAAACTCTTTTAAGCCATGGTGCCTACTTGGGACTCACATGCGTTAATATTGATTTGGTTGATGCACCTATGAGTTCACCTCCCTACATGAGCAAAGAAGATATCAAGAAATTGGGTAAGCGTGTGTTTATTCCTTTTTAGTACATTTTGGTTTATGGTAGGGTGTTTGAGAAGCACTTTCTTACTATGGAGGTTGTATCATATACTTGGGTAGAGCAGTTATTGCATAACAAATCGTTTGAGCATGGATTTGGAAGAATTGAGATAACATATCTTGATTCTATGATGGAGTATGGTAAATGGGACACCTAAGGAAGGAAATAAGTTTCCTATGGGGATGAGGAACTTGAGAGAGATTTCAAAAAGAGAAAAAGGAAGTGATGGAGAACTTGTTCAATGTTTTCCACACCCGATGTTGCTCCATCATTTGTGTCTAGAGAGAAGGATTCCAAAGAAGGAATGGAAGAGACTGTTGCAAAATGTTCACCTTGGTTGTTTGAACATTCATAGATGGGTGAGGGAGAGGATTCTATGGAGATTCCTCAATGATAAATGATTGAATTATGAAAATAATTTCATCCCATGCAAACAATATGGAGTGGATCATATTTATCTTCTACACTCTCTGCTACTTCAAGAGTTGGTAAAGCACAATTGTCCAAGTCTTACTTTGATGATTTTCACTAATATTTTGATGCATGATAGTTGAGTTTCAGGAAACGTCATTGAAATATCCCTTATGAACAGCTCATATCCTCTTGTTCATAGCAATGGAAGTTTATCAGTACATTATTATTTCCATCCTAAGTGTTTCAAGAAGGGATTGGCCATTCTACATGTTTTGTTCAAGTTCAATCCAAACCTTACAACACAATTAGCTGTGGATTATTTCGACAGCAAGGTCATTCATGAATTGATGGTGAAGGATGAAAAAATGAAATATTTCTAAAGGATTCATCTATGAAAGAGATCAATTTCAAATAGTGTATGCAACAACTTGCAAAGTTTGTGGAAAAGTGTCCCAATGTTTCATCATTCATATTTTTTTATGCTTGAGGAGAAACAAATTTTGGGAGGAGAGGAATGCCATGTCCCCATTTTGGTTACATATGGATCATCCTATTATCCATTCAATCTCTATGGTTTTAGGAGAAAATGTCATTAAATGCTTGGGGTTATATTTTGAAACAAGGAAATTGATTAGAAGTAGTAATTATTAGTGGGATTGAAAGAGGTCTGTGGTTTTTCACGGAAAAAAGATGCGGGTCTAAAGAAGAGTCCTTGGGGGATAATCAAGAGCCTTTGGTAGTTTTAACAAGGGGAGAGGTTTTTTGCATTTTTTACATTTTATGTTAACCTATCATCGTCAGCATCGATCCTGGCGCAGAATTTAACGAGGAAGAGGAAATGTTGTATTTTACAGAGGACCCATGGCAGGGTTTCTCCATTTTTTCTGCATCGAAACTCTCCGGTGTTGCCTCTACAGAAACAGTTCAGGATAGGTTGGAGCATCTGCCAACTGGAAGCAAAGCCATGGTTCCTAAGGAATGACTACCTTGTGGTGATGAAGATGATTTTCCAAGGAATCTAGCAGTTAGGCCACTTGAACCCTTTCTTGGAGGCTTGCCTTACACTCTCTTCCCCATCAGTACATCCCCCTCTCTGCAATCAACGAACATTGTAATCACACACTATGAACCTTTATTTCTATCCTCCACAACTTTGGCGACACAAATAGACCAAGGTTTTTTAAGCGAGCTCGACCTCCTCGACAGAGAATGAGAACGACTGTTAACCCTGCACATCCCAGGCGAATAAGCCCCCACGGTTACTCCAAAGGTTGGGTGCAGTCTGGAGGGATTCATCTCTTCATTATTACAACTTGGGATCTTAAACAAATCCTCACCAGACTCAAGACCAGGAAAAAGTGATGAAAACATAAGGACAAGTTTGACGGGTGAAAGTTGTGGGGACAAAAGATCAGGTAACAAGAAGCAAAAGAATAGATGCATAACCCCTAGAGGAAAACCTTTGAATCTAGTTTACGAGATAGATATTTCAATTGCATAAGTAAAATATATGGTGGATGTTTCCCTACTTGGGAAAATTAGAGGCTCAAACCCAACCCAGGAGGAAATGGGAAGTTGGGTTCGAAGGAATTGGAAATGGCTTCGATCCAATGAACCAGAAATCACCCCGTTAGCCAAGGATTGGTTCAGATTTCATTTCAATTGCAAATATGATTCATATTTTGTCATAAAAAAGGTATGGAACCTCATCACAACCCCTTTTAAGCCAAAAAAAATGGTCCCCTCTCTTCGATGTGGATACTGAAAGACTAGATACCATTCCGGTTTGGGTACGCTTACAGGGACTTCCATGGGAATTCTGGAATCAGACCTCTCTAAGGGACATAGGAAGGTCCCTAGGAACCTTTATTGAGGCATATCTCTCCTTCCTGCAAACAAAGAGAAGGAAGGTAGTAATAATTATTGTGTCCTTGAATATTCGAACCGGTCTCAAGGATCACATCAACTTGATTTGGGGTCCCAAGATCAAGAAAAAACTTCTAGATTACAAAGGACTCCCATTCAGATGCCATAAATGTCATGATACAGGGAATATTGAAAAGAAATTCCCATAAACCATACCCTCAGTATCATCTAAGAAAATATGGTTCTCAAAGGAAGCTAGGGTTTCACGATTGGAATAGCTTGTGGAAGAACAAGAAAAGAAAAGTGGCTAGGTAGCAACAAATAGGATAGAACAGTCTACAGGACAGGTTGAGGAGCTAGAAAATTCTTCCCTCTCCCTTGGGATTACTCCTCCAAGTCAAAATGAGCCTTAGAACACTGCTGGTATGCTTCCTTTTCCATTTTTAATTAATCAATTAAATGATTTAAAACTAAATGATTCTCCAGCCCCAGACCTTTTTGTTTCTTCCTGCCCCCCCCTCTGCACCTCCCCTCATACACTCCTCTCCCATGCACTCTAGCTCTACACATCCCTCGGTGGCTCCCTCTTCATCCCCTCTCCCAGACCACCAGGATTCTCCCTCCACCTCCTCAATCCATTTTCACCTCAATTCAAGAGATATTCCTATCATGATGAACCCAAAATCCCCAATCCAAGGACTTGGCACAAACCTTATCTTCCCTTTAAAGGGAAGAGGAATGGGAAGACCCTCACATCTCTCTATGGCACAACATAAGGCGCTTAGGGATCAAGCAAATGGAAGGAAAAAAACCCTCATTGGGGCACTTAGAGTAGTGCAAGCCCCGAAAGGGGACCCCAAATGAAGCTTCTCTCCCTCAACTGTACGGGTCTGGAAAGTACCTGAAAAAACGTGTCATCAAGAGGATGATTTCGGTACATAAACTAGATGTTGTCCTCCTTCAAGAAACCCTAGGGTCAGAAATGGAAGTTTCAAATCTATTGTCTACAATATCTCATTTTTACACATTCATAGCTTAGAGTGTAAGAGGACACTCAGGTGGGATAACAATTGGAAGGAATTCTTCTACTTTACATTGCACAAACTCCTGGGGAAAAGCCACACGACTAGGAATTAAGATTAGCTGGGCTAAGCCCAACATAACTCTAAACATACTAAACTTTTATGGCCCTTATAATAACAGAGTGGAGTTCTGGGAATCCTTAAAAATCTCAAGAATTAAGAGAAAGGAAAACCTAATCATTGGAGGAGACCTAAACTTTACTCTAGGGGCCCAAAGGCAAGAATAGACCCTTTAGCCCCCTTCTTCAGCAACCTCCTCCATAACCTAAAGATGGTCGATTTAGACCCCCAAAAACTCAAACCCTCTTGGACAAATAGAAGGGTGGGGGGAGACACGATTGCAAAGAGGATTTTTGCGGAAAATCTATTGGAGGAAGACTTGATATTTAAAAAATGGGTATACATGGGAGTGGATTCAAACCACATGCCCATTTTTCTGGAAATTCAAAAAAACCCAAGAAATCCAACTGGCCCCTTCAAGCTATGCTCTACCTGGATTAGGAATGAGGAGGTTACTCAGCTTATCCAAAATAATAGGATACCCTTTCAAGTAGAAGGAGGCACACGAGATGTTTTCCATTTTACACAAAACCTACTCAGAATAAAAAATATTCTTAAGGAATGGGCTCAAAACAAAAATACCTTGGATGACCAAGCAATCATCCAGATCGAGGAAGAACTGGAAGGATTACAAAACGCTGATGGGGGTGGATTTCTCGCCCTAGAAGACAAGGGAAGGTTTATTTCTCTAGAATCTAATAGGAAAAAAATTCTAAATGAGAGAGAGGAGGTCTTGAGGCTAAAGAGTAGAGCCAGCTGGATGGAATGTCGTGATGACAACACAAAATTCTTCTAAGCTTACACCAAAGGAAGAAAACAACAAAACACAATCTGGGAGCCAAGGAAGGACAATAATGAGACAACCTCTTCATTTGAAGATTTTGATGAGACATGAAAGGCCTACTTTGATAATATGTTTAAAGTAGATAAGAAAGCAACAATAGCTGAGGTAATCTAGCTCTCACAATACTTCCTTTAAAGTATCACAGGGGAGGATAATTTAGACCTAATGGAAGAGTTCCCAAAAGAAGAGCTGAAATCAACATTGCACAGCTTTCAAAAGGACAAAATCCTAGGTCCAAATGGATGGACAGTGGAATTTTTCCTGGCTTCTAATGACATAATTGGTCTTGACCTTCTGCAACTGGTGGAAGAAACAAGGATAAATGGAATTCTACACCCTCCACTGAACTCAACCTTTATAGATCTAATTTTGAAGAAGGACAATCTGGAAAGTCTGGAAGATTATAGAGCCATCTCCCTATGCAACAGAACTTATAAGGTGGTCACAAAGATAATTGCATAAAGATTCAAAAAGGTACTCTCAAAACTCATTTCAAATGAGTAGTTTGGCTTTCTGGAAGATGGAAAAAATAATGAATCCATTGGGGTATCTCAAGAAGGACTCCACAGTGAAAAAATAAAAAATACCAAAGGGGCAATCCTAAAAATCGACCTCTCCAAATCCTTCGACAGGGTTAGCTGGATTTATCTCAGGATGCTCCTTACTCACCTGGGATTCAACTATAACTTTACTTTTTCTTGCATTTCAACAACCTCTTTTGTTGTTCTCATTAATTGAGAATCCTCCCATTTCTTTCATTTTGAAAGAGGACTTCGCTAGGGATGCCCTCTCTCCCCCCTTCTTTTCCTGCTAGTTGTAGAAGGACTAAGCAAAGATTTATTAGATGCAAAAAGAAGAGGCCTTTTTTAAGGAATTAAGGTTGCTTACAATATAAACATCACTCATCTCCTGTTCATAGATGACATTCTCATCTTTTGCAATGGCTCTCTCAAAGAAGCAAAGAGGCTATCAGAAATCTTGACCCTCTTTGGTAAAGCAACAGGAATGCAAATTAACGCCTAGAAATACACAATCACAACTTTCAACCTAGAAGAAGAGTCAGTGGGGACTTTTCTAGAACTATTTCCCTTCTTGCATTTCTCCTTGGACAATGGTATCAAATATATGGGCTTCAGACTAAAGCCAAACAACTACAGGAAGGAGGACTGGAATTGGATTTTGGAAAAACTTGAAGTCAGAGTCAACACCTAGTGACATAGATATATTTCAAGAGCATGCAGGTTAATTATGGTTAAATAAATCCTTGAATCCATACCAATCTATTTAATGATGCTAGCTTGGATCCCAAAATCAATTTTGGAGAAAACCAAGAAAATCTGTTCAAAATTCCTCTGGACAAGAAATAAGGAACACAGATTTCTTCCATGGGTACATTGGGACAAAATTTCTAGACACAAGGATTTGGGAGGCTGGGGTCTCAGAAACCCCTTTATGTTTACAAAATACTTGGCTGCAAAAATGGGTTGGAGACTTATCTCAACTCGCAGCCTCTAGATAGAAGTAATGATCCATAAATACATTGATTTGACCCCTCTCCTAGACTAGATCAGAGACTCGGCTTTCAAAAATGCTCCAAATATTAATTTTTCATAGTGGTCTAGGAATTGAAAACACAGTCTCACAAAGAATACAGATAAATATGCATAAAATTGGCAAAATGGTGCTGCAATGGGAGTAACATCTCTGTATAATCAAATGAATAATGAATAATACAATACAATGATAATGCAAGATGCATGAATTCCAAGACAATTCGAATTCCCAAGGAGGTCATTCGAATTGAATGAATGGGTGTAGCTTAACTGACTGTAAGCCATAGTAAACACACTAGTTAACCAACTGATCAAGTGCCGATTGACTCAACTAAGTCCTAACTGAAGTCGAAGTGCAATGAATGACTGAGTCTAACTGAAAGTAACTCAGACACATGTCACTGCATGCCAACCAACAAGTGTTAGTGCATCAATAACTCCAATGAAACCCAATGAGGTTAACTAAAGTCAAATTGGCCATCAGAGGTGGTTGGAGGCACCCTTGTTGACTCCAGTTCATTAAATATTAATAAAATAATCAATATAATGAATGGAGGCACCTTAACCACTTATTTTAAATTATTGTAACCATCAGTTAACAATTAGGTGCATTTATGACACTCAGATCACTCTCGGAGTACTCCAATTAGCCTCCCCGAATGAAGGAGAAGGATTAGTTGGACTCCTTGACCAAAGGTAGGTGTGGGTGTGCTCATGCTGATGTCATATAGTGCTCCTCTAATGTCAATTAAGTCAATAAAAAATAGGATAGTGGTTTAACAAGGCCAAATTGACCAAATTCAGTGTGCATGGTGGGTAAATGTCTTCAACACCCCCCCTTAAGCTATACTCAGAGGGGTAGAAACATAAAGTGCATGAAATGTTAGGGCCCCAAAAACTAAGGCCATAGGTCACCCTATACAATAAAGTAACTAAAACAATGCTCAAGAATAAATTTAAGTGAGGAAAAGAAGGAAAACCCAGTGGGAAAACCCCCCCTCAAGCTAAACACTGAAAGTAGTTTGATCACCCTGATCACCCCCAATAGTGAACGGAGGTAAGTGAACTTCTTTTCTGAAAAGCTCTTGGTGAAGATATCTGCAATCTGCTCATCAGTCAGGCAGTATTGCATAATGATGGTCCTGTCATGCAATAAATCTCTGATGTAGTGCATGTATATCTCTACATGCTTGGTCCTCTTCCTGGTAATAAGATCTGTGGATATCTTAATATCACTTTGATTGTCACAAAAGAGGACAGTGGACAAAGTACTACCAAGATCAAACTCTGAAAGAATTCCTTGCAACCAAACAGCTTCGATGCAAGCATTCACCGCTCCTCGGTACTCGACCTCTGCTGAAGACAATGTTATGGCGGCATGCTTTTTTCTAGACCATAAAATGGGGCCACCACAAAAAATGAAGACATATCCTAAAGTATACTTTTGATCAATATAATCACCCAACAAATCAGAATCTTTGTAACCAACCAACTCTAGCTCGGAGTCTACAGCATCGTGAATGTCGTAGGTCCTAGTTCCCTGAATATACTGGAGGATCCTCTTCGATGCCTTCCAATGAAGATCATGAGGCTTCTGCATGTATATTGACACATCATTCACATCATAACATATATCAGGTCGAGAATGAGTCAAGTAAAGCAAACTACCTATCAGTTGTCGATAAATAGTGCAGTCCATGGGAGGTGTGCTTTTTCCTTCTTCAAGGATGATCCTTCAAAGGAAAGGGAATGGAGAAGCCTTACATTCAGCCATGTTAAACTTCACTAACAGGTATGATATGTATTTTTACTGAGTGACCATTATCCCGTCATAATTTTGCTCAATTTCAAGCCCAAGAAATTGCTTTAAGAGCCCCAAATCGCTCATTTCAAATGCATTGTGGAGAGCAGTTTTTATGACTGAAATAGAAGTAATTGTGCTACCTGTAATCAGTAAGTCATCAACATATAAAAAAACAAATCAAATGACCATCATACTTCTGTATATACACATTTGGATCTGATTTACACCTTTGGAATTTTTGCAAGAGAAGGCATCCATCTTGGAATACCACTCTCTTGGGACCTGTTTTAACCCATATAGTGACTTCTTTAGCTTGCAAACCAAAGATGGATTAGAAATGTATCCCTTAGGCTACTTCATGTATATCTCCTCATGAATATCTCCATGTAGAAAGGCATACTTAACATCCATATGATGCACTTCCCAATGCTTAGATGCTAAAATTGCCAAAACTAGGCGGATGGAGTCCATTTTTGCAACCGGTGCAAAAGTCTCATGGTAGTCGACACCTTGGACCTGGGAGAAACATTTTTCCACCAGCCTTGCCTTATATTTTTAGGTGCTACCATCAGCAGCAACCTTATTCCAAAACACCCACTTGCATTGAACCAATTTCCTCCCCGAAGGAAGAGAAACTAGCTCCCAAGTAGTGTTTTTCTGAAGAGAATTCATCTCTTCATCCATGGCAACTTGCCATCTCGGATCCTTCCGAGCATGGTATTAAGAATTAGGGTCTGAAATTATCATCAAATAACAATATTTGGACAGCAAATAATCAGGAAAAGAGAGCACAATACCTTCTCTTTGGAAATCAGACGGGGTTCTCCTTCGATCATTCGGATTTCCAATGTTATCTCCTGCAGAGGAAAGTGTCTGTCGGGCCCAATTTGGGAGATGATTTTGTACTTCAGGTTTTAATTCAACATCTGATGTTTTTTGTACACTGATATCATAAATTAGAGGATCCAAATTAGGGTCATCACCCCCAATTACATCATCCAAATATTCAGTAGAATAGGAAGGAAATTCAGCAATTTTCTCCTTCACTAGTTCTACCTCATTAGAGGAAATTTCAACTCAAAATGGGCCTCCTAAAATGAACTAATAAAATAATAGTTAAAATAATAAAATAGTATTTATTAATTTTGGAGGAAGAAAAGAAAAAAACTACTTTTTTGTTTGTATTTTTGACATATCTCCCTGTGTTTTTACTCAAATTTCGATCGGGAGAGCTCGTTGGATGTGGAATTAAATTCCGCATCCAACGAGTACCCACTCGGTATACTTTTGACATACCACACTACCCCAAAAACAAGAAATACCTAAAAAAATGGAATGATGACATCATGTATTTCTAAGGGTAGCGGGGTCCATCAAAAGTATGCTGAGAGGGTACTCGTTGGATGCGGAATTTAATTCTGCATCCAATGAGCTCTTCCGATCGAAATTTGAGTAAAAACACAAGGACATATGTCAAAAATACAAACAAAAAAAGTAGTTTTTTTTATGATACCTAACCCCAAATTTCTATTAAAAAAGTGTTTAAGACCTATACGGTATTTCAAATTTAAAGCAATTTCATTGGCTAACACATGATGACATGGAATTTGAATAAAAGTTAAAAGGCCCATTTTGAGTTGAAATTTCCTCTAATGCCTGAAGAGGCTCATCGAACTTGACACTCCTTTCAATGATGATTTGTTCTGTTTTGATATCCAGCAGCTTGAAACCTTTATATTCATTAGGATATCTGATAAAGAGGCATTTGATGCTTTGTGGTTGCAAATCCCTCCTTTTATCAAGCGGAATTCGGGCCCATGCAATGGACCCAAACACCCTCAGGTTCGACACATCTGTCTTGTGTTTGAAATATGCTTTGAAAGGGGTCTACCCTTTCATGGATGAGTGTGTCACTCTATTTTGAATATATTCTACAGCATGCATGGCTTCCTCCCACAAATTTGCAGCCAACTTCTTTGATTCCAACATACAGGTGGTCAACTCCTTGAGAGACCGTTTCTTCCTCTCCACTACACCATTCTGTTGGGGAGTGTAGGGAAAGGAATGCTGGATATGAATACCAATTTGGGAAGATATATGTAGTAACTCATTACTGACATACTCCCCACCATTATCAGATCTCAAAATCTTGATCTTTTTGCCAAAGGCATTCTCAATCAAGGCCTTCAATTCAGTGAATTTTTCCAAGACTTCCGACTTTTTTTTATTAAAAAAAGACCCATGTATATTTGGAAAAGTCATCAATGAAAGTCAGAATGTACCTTGATCCATTCATGGATGTGATAGGCATGGGACTGTTGATATCAGAATGTATCAGTCCCAAGATGCATGATGCTCAGCTTTCCTGCCCCTGATCGAACTTATGCTCAGCGTGCTTTCCAACAACACAGCCCTTGCAAATTCTAGTGGTAGCTTTGATGACTGGGAGGCCTTCAACCATAGAATTCTTCTGTAATTTCTGCAAGTATTCGAAGTTCATATGGCCAAACCTCTCATGCCACGGTCTACTAACTTCATTTTCATGAGTCAGCAATGCGGTGGGATTTGCATCTGCCACAAAATGGGAGAACTCGTAGGCTTTTGCATGATGGTTTGCAAGGCCTTTTGCTACAAGTTTTTCGGATGCAAGTTCTATGATCTCTACATCATCCGGGCTAAAGGAGACTCTCTTGGGAACTCCCATATCTGTCATTTGATAAACACTTAGGAGGTTTGATGCAAGAGATTGTACATATGAAACATTAGAAAAATAACCATGCTCAAGATCTACAGTACCTTGTCATTTGGATGTGATTGTGGATTCACCTCCCATGTGGATGGGGATGGATTTTTTGGTATCCAAATATGAGAAGGAGTCTCTTTCAGCCATCATGTGGTTCGAAGCTCCAAAATATATCAAGAGTGCTTTGGACTTCGAAGTGCTTTCCATGAGGGCATGACCTCTTTCATGTTGTGGTTCCCGAACTTGCTGATCTCTCCTCTGAAATATTTTCAAAAGATTGATGTGATTTATCTCAAGGAGAGAAGTAGCTTCATCAAGTTTCTTTTTCATGCATACATGTTCAGGGTGTAAGCCCTTCCCACAGTATGAACACTTCACTTTTTCCTTCCCATGATGCCCTTTTCCTTTGTTCTTCTTCCAGCCAGAAGACTCTTCATGCTGCTGGTTTTCAAATTTAGGATTAGGAGCTTCAAATTTGGTTTTTGGGTTCTTATGCTGTTTTCCTTTACCCTTCATATATTTGGGCCCCGAGACATGGAGGGCTTGATCATGGGAGGATCTGATGATCCCCATCTGGACAAGCTTATCATGTTCACTTTTTAGGGACTCAATGAAGGCATTGAGTGGAGGAATCTTCCATCCAGCGGTTGTGATATTCCCCACACATAATGTAGAGAAAAACACCAAATAATCAGCTCCAAGTTTGGAGAGTATGGTGAGGATGAGTTGATCATCCTCCATCTCCACCTTACATTGCTTCAACAGTAAGACAATGTGCTTAAACTTTGTGAAAAAATCATTTAAGTTCTCGAAACTGGAATGCTGGAGAGACATCAAATCATTTTCAAGCTGGTATACTCTCAAATCATCATGTTTTCCATACAGGGTTTCCAATTTATCCCAAATTTCCTTTGGAGTCTTCAATCCCGAGAGATGGAAAATATGATCCCGGGAAACATAGAGGCAAAAGAATCCAAATGCTTCATCTTTCTTGTTCAATAATATAGCTTTTTCTGTCATAGAAGAAGGCTCTTCTTCAGTTTCCATAGTGACCCTATAGAGTCCTCTAGCATGTAGCTGGATCTCCATGTCTCCTTTCCATGAATGGAAATTGAACGGAGTCAAGATTTCTACGAAAGAATCCATTTCAAACTATTGGAGCGAATGCTTTCACCTGTTAAAACCTACAAATCACAACAAAAGGGGCACCATAAGGTCGAACAGCCTGCACATTTTAGGCTTTTAGCACACCCAGAAGATCAAGCAATCTTGACTAACAATTCCTTAACTTGGGGTATTAAGTGTTAAGCCTTGGCTTATGGTGCAGTGCTGGATTTTTGAGCTTTTGCTCAATTTTTTATGCAAGATCTGTCAAAAACCTTGTCTTTTAGAGATCTGAGCTTCGTACCTCTATGAGCTTTGATAACATATTAATTTGTCACAGTGGTCTAGGAACTGAAAACACAGTCTCACAAAGAATACAGACAAATATGCATAAAATTGGCAAAATGGTGCTGCAATGGGAGTAGCAGCTCTGTATAATCAAATGAATAATGAATAATATAATATAATGATCATGCAAGATGCATGAATGAAAAGACAATTCGAATTACCGAGGTCATTCAAATTGAATGAATGGGTGTATATTAACTAACTATAAGCCACAATAAACACACTAGTTAACCAACTGATCAAGCGTCAATTGACTCAACTGAGTCCTAACTGAAGTCATAGTGCAATGAATGACTGATTCTAACTGAAATTAGCTCAGACACATGTCATTGCATGCCAACCAACAAGTGGTAGCGCATCAATAACTCCAATGAACCCCGATGAGGTTAACTAAAGTGAAACTGGCCATCAGAGGTGGTTGGAGGCACCCCTATTGACTCTAGTTCATTAAATATTAATAAAATAATCAATATAATGAACAGAGGCACCTTCACCACGTAGCTTAACTGATTGTAACCATTAGTTAGAAATTAGGTGCATTTATGAGACTCAAATCACTCTCGGAGTGCTCCAGTTAGCCTCCCTGAATGAAGGAGAAGGCTTAGTTGGCCTCCTTGACTAAAGGTAGGTGTGGGTGTGCTCATGCCGATGTCATATAGTGCTCCTATGATGTCAATTAAGTCAATAAAACTTAGGATAGTGTTTTAACAAGGCCAAATTGACCAAATTAAGTGTGCATGGTGGGTAAATGTCTCCAACACCAAATGGTTCGATCATTTGGAAAGCTATGTGCAATGCTTTTCCTCTCATACTAGGTGGATTGGTATGAAAAGTAGGAAATGGAGCAAGTGTTAGAATTGGAGCAAACCCCTGGCCAGGAAGTCAACAAATTCATCTCCTTCCATATGAAAATTTGCTTTTGTTACAACAAAAAGGCCTCTTCCATCTAAATCAAATTGAAAATCTGGCCTCGACAAACTTCTGGCATCAAGGATGGATGGGCAGTCAAGTTATAGAGCTTCCAGAGATTTGGAAAAGGGATTGGAATCATTATATTACAGCTTTGCAATCCTCTTACATTCAACCCACAAAATCAAAAGATGAATTGGTCTAGGAACATGCAAAACATGGTCAGTACACCCCAAAACCAAGATACAAACAACTCTACTCTCAACATTTCTAGAATGATCCAAAATGGTGGTAGCCTAAAATCTAGAAGTTAAAATTCCCACTGAAGGCAAGAATCTTTATGTGGTGTATGTTGGAGACATTTACCATCATACACACTCTTTTTGGTCAAATTGGCCTAGTTAAACCACTATCATAAGTATAATTGACATTAATTGACATCAGTGGAACATTAATTTCCATCATCCAATCACACCCACGCCTACCTACCATCAAGGAGGCTAACTTAGACTTATCCTTCAGTCAAGGAGGCTAACTAGAGCACTCCAGGGGTGATCTGAGTGATATTAATGCACCTAATTGCTAAGTGGTGGTTACAATCAGTTCAACCAGTCAGTTAAGGCACCTCCTCTCATTAAATATATTATTTAATGATTATTTAATGATCTAGAGTCAACAGGGGTGCCTTCACCAACTTCTGATGATCAGTTCAGCTTCAGTTAACCTTATCGAAGTTCATTGAAGTCATGGAGCACTAGCACTTGATGGTTGGCTTGCTATGACATGTGTTTGATCTCCTTCAGTTGAGATTCAGTCATTTATTGCACTCCGACTTCAGTTAGGGTTTGGTGAGTCAATTAGGGTTTTGGTCAAGTGGTTAACTGAGTGTGAACCAATGGTTTAGAGTCAGTTAAGCAAGACTCACTCATTGATTTCGAATTGCCTCCTTAGGTATTCAAATTCCTCATGGATTCAAGCTATTACTTGACATTGTTATTGTAACCATTCATTGTTTATTAAATATACAGAGAGGAAACAAATTTCGGTTCGGATTAACACCATTTTTGAGTTATTTGTTGATTATTTCTTGATCAGATTGATTATTTGTTCCTAGATCATGTGCAAGAATTAATATGGTATTAGAGCATAAGGAGAGATAGAGATCTATCTCTCAAAAACAAGCTTTTTTCCAGATTTCTCCATGGAAAGTGAGCAATAGCTCAAAATTCCAGCACTGCACCAGAAGCCAAGGCTTACCACTCAATATCCCAAGTAAAGAACTTGTTGATCAAGCTTGCTTGATTGACTATGCTAGGTGTGATGAAAGCCTATAATGTGCAAGCTGTCCGGCCTTATTTTTCCCTTTCTGTTTTGATTTTCAGGTTTATACAGGTGAAGCATTCACTACAGCACATCCAGATGGCCTTCTCAGCAAATCTCTTGACTCCATACAATTTCTACTCATGGAAAAGTTATATGGAGATTCATTTGCACTCCAAAGGACTTTTTAGAGTCACCATGGACACTGAAGTTGAGCCTGGATCCGTCGTAGAAAAAGCAAGATTCTTGAATAAGAAGGATGAAGCCTTCGGTTTCTTGTGCCTCTCTATTTCTCGAGACCTTCTCTTCCATATTATGGATTTGAAGACATCGAAAGAAATATGGGACAAATTGGAATCACTATACGAAAATCATGATGACTTGAGGGTTTACTAGCTTGAAAATGAACTCATGTCTCTCCAACCTTCCAATTTTGAGACTCTGAATGATTTCTTTACAAAGTTCAAGCATACTGTTTTACTCTTGAAGCAATGCAGTGTGGAGAAGGAGTATGATCAGCTCATCCTTGCCATTCTCTCCAAACTCGGGGCTGATTAATCATTTTTTTTTTCTACATTCCGTGCACGGAAGCTCACAACCCCTGGATGGAAGATGCCTACACTCAATGCCTTCATTGAGTCCCTAACAAATGAACATGACAAGCTTGTCCAGATGGGGATCATTCGATCTTCCCGTGATCAATCCCTCCATGTCTCAGGGCCCAAAGATATGAAGGGTAAAGGAAAGCAGCAGAAAAATTAGAAAACTAAATTTGATGCTCCCAAGCCTAGAGTTGAAAACCAGCAGCATGATGAATCTTCTGGTTCAAGGAAGAACAAAGGAAAAGGGCACAATGGGAAAGAAAAAGTCAAGTGTTCTTACTGCGGGAAGGGTTTTCACCCTGAACATGCCTACATGAAGAAAAATATTGATGAAGCAACCTCTCTCCTTGAGAGGAATCACATCAATATTCCAGAGAGCTTTCAGAGGAGAGATCACCAAGATCGGGAACCACGGCATGAGAAAGGTCATGCCCTCATGGCAAGCACTTCGAATTCCAAAGCATTGCTGATTGAATCTGGAGCTTCGAATCACATGATGGCTGCAAAAGACTCCTTTTCATCCTTGGATACCAGCAAATCCATCCCCATCCACATGGGAGATGACTCCACCATCATTTCTGAAGGACAAGGTACTGTAGATCTTGAAAATGGATTTTTCTCTAATGTTTTGTATGTACTGTCTCTAGCAGCAAATATCCTTAGTGTCTATCAAATGACACATATAGGAATGCCTAAGAGAGTCTCTTTCAGCCCAAATGATGTTGAGATAACAAAAATTGCATCCAGGAAACTCATTGCAAAAGGCCTTGCAAATCATCATGTAAAAGCTTATGAGTTCTCTCACTTTGTTGCGGATGCAAATCCCACTACTCTTCTAACTCATGGAAATGAGGTTAGTAGGCTGTGGAAAGAGAGGTTTGGCCATCATAATTTCAAATATTTGTAGCAATTACAGAAAAAATCCATGGTTCAAGGCCTCTCGGTCATCAAGGAAACCACAGGAGTCTGCAAGGGTTGTGTGACTGGTAAACACCCTGAGCACAAGTTCAATCGAGGGAAGGCAAACCAAGCTACAAGCATATTGGGGCTGATACATTCTGATATCAGTGGTCTGATTCCTGTCACATCCATGAATGGATCAAGGTACCTCATTGCTTTTATTGATGATTTTTCAAGGTATACATGGGTTTTCTTTCTCAAAAAGAAATCAGAAGTATGTGAAAATTTTTCTGAATTGAAGGCCTTGATCAAAAATGCCTCTGGGCTTAAAATCAAGATCTTGAGATCTGATAATGGAGGGGAGTATGTTAGTAATGAGTTTCTATACATATGCTCCCAAATTGGTATTCAGGTCCAACATTCAATTCCCTACACTCCCCAGCAAAATGGAGTAGTGGAAAGGAAGAACCGGTCTCTCAAGGAGATGACCACCTGTATGTTGGAGTCAAAGAAGCTTGCTGCAAATTTGTGGGCTGAAGCCATGCATGCTACAGAATACATTCAAAATAGGGTGCCACACTCATACATGAAAGGAAAGACTCCTTTCGAAGCATACTTCGAACACAAGCCGGATGTGTCGAACCTACGGGTGTTTGGGTCCACTACATGGGCCTGGATTCTGCTTGATAAAAGAAGGGCTTTGCGACTGCAAAGCATAGAATGTTTGTTTATTGGGTATCCTAATGAATCTAAAGGATTCAAGATTCTAGATATCAAGACCAAACAGATCATCATCGAGAGAAGTGTCAAGTTCGATGAGCCTCTTCAGGAGATAGAACTAGTGAAGGAGAAAACTGTTGAATTTCCTTCCTATTCTACTAAATATTTGGATGATGAAATTGGGGGTGATGACCCTGATTTGGATCCTATGATTTTTGATATCAATGTGCAACAATCATCAAATGTTGAATCAGAAACTGAAGTGCAAAATCATCTTCCTACATGGGCCCAACAGACACTCTCCGCTTGTTACAGAGAGAAATTCCTATGGCTTGGGGTACCACAACAGACATCTTGACTCCATAAATCAATCCTTTCCAATATGCAATAGAAATTAAATTTATAACACTAAAGGATTAGACCTCATACCTTATTCTGGACGGTTGAAGTAGATCCCCATTGAGCTTTCCAACTTCAGCTTGAATTGATAGATTACTTCCTCAACAACAAGTAAACAATACAAGCATTCTATATATCATGGTGTTAGATCTATTCTAGCATATATAATCAATAATGTATAAGAATTTGACATAATCCAATGGATAAAATATTCATTCAAACACGCATTATTGGACAGGAAAAGATATTTCTATTAATATAAATTAGCGATTACAAGCTACAACCTCTGTCAGCACATCTGCGAACCGGAGAAACTGAATCCCCCACTTGGGCCTCCACCACTTCAATCCTCCATAACTAGATAGAAAGCTCACAAGAAAAAGGCAAGCTTGGGAAGAACACAAAAGTGCTCCAAGGGACAAAGGGATGTAGACTCAAGCATAAGTTCCAGCAACAATGGACTATAGTTTCTTTGCTCTCAATTCTCTCTTATGCCTTCAATGTACCAAGGGGTTCCTTATATAGCTTTTCAAAGAGGTAATGAAAGGTCGAATCCGAGCGATCTCAAGGCATATGGAAGGCCAAGAGTCAAATGAGTTGGATCCATGTCAAGGAAAACTCCAAAAGGATTTGGATTTTTTACACATCCCGATGTACGCAGTTTTAGTGGTCAAACCAGTGTATATACGTGCTTATAGGTTTAAAAGTTGTGTGTATCATTTTTCACATGTTTTTAGGGATGGTCAAGGAAACATCAAAGGACAAAAAATGGTCCATGGGGTATAAGGAGTCTACAGTGGGACATGGGAAGGCCATACAAATTGTGATTCACCTAGAGTGGTGAAATCAGCTATAACACTGTTGTAGGAGACAACATTGGAAATCCAGATGATCCAAGGAGAACCCAGTCTGATTTCCAAAGAGCAGGTATTGCGCTCTCTTGTTTTGATAATTTGTTGTCTGAAATTTTCTATTTGATGATTAGTTCAGATCCAAAATCCTACTACCATGCTTGGAATGATCTGAGATGGCAAGTTGCCTTGGATGAAGAGATGAATTCTCTTCAGAAAAACACTACTTGGGAGCTAGTTTCTCTTCCTCTGGGAAGAAAATTGGTTCATTGCAAGTGGGTGTTTCAGAAAAAGGTTGCTGCTGATGGAAGCACCTACAAATATAAGGCAAGTATAGTAGCAAAAGGTTTCTCTCAAATCCAATGAGTGGACTACCATGAGACCTTTGCGCCGGTTGCAAAAATGGACTCCATCCGCCTTGTTTTGGCTATTTCAGCATCCAAGCAATGGGAGGTGCATCACATGGATGTTAAGTCAGCCTTTCTACATGGAGATATTCATGAGGAGATATACATGAAGCAGCCTGAGGGCTACATCACTGATCCATCTTTTGTTTGCAAGCTAAAGAAGTCACTATACGGGTTAAAACAGACCCCAAGAGAGTGGTATTCCAAGATGGATGCCTTCCTTCTCTCGCAAAACTTTCAGAGATGTAGATCAGATCCAAATGTGTATTTATAGCAGAATTATGGTCATCTAATTATCATTGTTTTATATTTTGATGACTTACTGATCACAAGTAGCACAATTTCCTCCATTTCAGCCATCAAAACTGCTCTCCACAATGCCTTTCAAATGAGTGATTTGGGGCTTCTAAAACAATTTTTGGGGATCGAAATCGAGCAAAATTCTGATGGGATTATGGTCACTCAGTCCAAATACACTTCAGACCTGTTAGTCAAGTTTAACATGGCTGAATGTAGTCCTGCACCATTCCATTTTCTTTCAGGGATCATCCTTGAAGAAGGAAAACACACACCTTCCATGGACTGCACTATCTATCGACAGCTTATTGTACTTGACACATTCTAGGCCTGATATTTGTTATGCCATGAATGTTGTATCAAGATACATGAAGCAGCCTCATGATCTTCATTGGAAGGCAGCCAAGAGGATCCTCCAGTATATTCAAGGAACCAGGACCTACGGCATTCACTACGCTACAGACTCCGAGCTAGAGCTGGTTGGATACACAGATTCCGATTGGGTGGGTGATTCTATTGATCGAAAGTCAACTTCTGGATATGTATTCGTGTTTGGTGGTGGCCCTATTTTTTGGTCAAGCAAAAAGCAGGCTGCCATAGCACTATCTTCAGCAGAGGCCGAGTATCCAGGAGCGGTGAATGCTTCCATCCAAGCAATTTGGTTGCAAGGCATTCTTTCAGAGTTTGATCTTGGTAGTAATTTGTCCATTATCCTCTTTTGTGACAACTAGAGTGCTGTTAAGATATCCACAGATCCAGTTACCAGGAAGAGGATGAAGCATGTAGAGATTCACATGCACTACATCAGGGATCTAGTGCATGACAGGACCATCATTCTACAATACTTCCCAACTGATGAGCAGATTGCAGACATCTTCACCAAGAGCTTTTCAGAAAAGAAGTTCACTTACCACCATTCACTGTTGGGGGTGAGTTCATTAGGGTGATCCAGACTACTTTCAGTGTTCAACTTTAGGGGGGGATTTTCCCATTGGGTTTTCCCTCTTTTCCTCACTTAGTTTGTTTTGAGCATTGTTTCAGTTTCAGCATTGTATAGGGTGGCCTATGGCCTTAGATGCCATGGCCCTAGCATTTTTATGTATCTATTTTTTCTAACTCTTCCTAAGTATAGATTAAGGGGGGGTATTGGAGACATTTACCAGCATACACACTCTTTTTGGTCAAATTGGTCTTGTTAAACCACTATCCTAAGTATAATTGACATTAATTGACATCAGTGGAGCATTAATTTCCATCATCCAGTCACACCCATGCCTACCTACAGTCAAGGAGGCTAACTTATCCTTCTCCTACATTCAAGGAGGCTAACTGGAGCACTCCGGGGGTGATCTGAGTGATATTAATGCACCTAATTGCTAACCGATGGTTACAATCAGTTCAACCAGTCAATTAAGGCACCTCCTCTCATTAAATATATTATTTAATGATTATTTAATATTATTTAATGATCTGGAGTCAACAGGGGCACCTCCACCAACTTCTGATGATCAGTTCAGCTTCAGTTAACCTCATCGGGGTTCATTGAAGTCATGGAGCACTAGCACTTGATGGTTGGCTTCCTATGACATGTGTTTGATCTCCTTCAGTTGAGATTCAGTCATTTATTGCACTTTGACTTCAGTTAGGGTTTGGTGAGTCAATTAGGGTTTTGGTCAAGTGGTTAACTAAGTGTGAACCAATGGTTTAAAGTTAGTTAAGCCAGACTCACTCATTGATTTTGAATTGACTCCTTAGGTATTCGAATTCCTCATGGATTCAAGCTATTACTTGACATTGTTATTGTAACCATTCATTGTTTATTAAATATACAAAGAGGAAACCAATTCTGGTTCGGATTAACACCATTTCTGAGTTATTTGTTGATTATTTCTTGATGAGATTGATTATTTGTTCCTAGATCATGTGCAAGAATTAATAGTGTACTCTTAATAATAGGATCCCAACATGGGATAGTCTCCAAAAAAGATCTTTCACTAGCCCTAGATGGTGCTCCCTATGCAAAGACAATGAAGAAATCCCAAACCACCTCTTCCTAAACTATAATTTCTCCAAACGGGTGTGGAATCATTCTCAAACCTTGACATCCCTCGGCGTTAATTAGACTGGTCCCACGATGGAAGAAGCATGGAAATCCTGGACCTCAAATCCCCTGAATGCTCAGATTAGGGTGTAAATTTGAGCACATAGATCTGTAGACAAATACACAACTCACAAAGTGGATCTCATAATTTACTCAGCAATTGAAGAATGAAACAGTGCAAAAAAGGCTTGCAGCTGTGAATGCTTTCATTAATAAAAAAGTAATCCGATGATAATTACAATGAAGTAAAATGGCTTTAATAGCCACAAGCAATTCGAATCCACATGAGGAAGTTCAAATTGATTAGACTCTACTTGACTGTAGGTAACCAAGACCTTGTCTAAATCACTATCGGAGGACTCAATAGTTAACTGACCTTGTCTAAACCATAACCGGAGTTCATCGGAGCTCTAAAACAAAACTCAAGTGTTACATTCAGTGTTTACTAAGGTTAACTGACTGTGGTAGGTGAGAAATGTGCCCCACATGTGTTCAATCAAGTAAACCTAGTGCTAATTGAATGTAGAGGACTAGAACTGAATGTAACTGACTCCTAACTTAGCTTGACTAGTCATTCCACACTCCCAGTGGCTTCCTAAATTGTAGGGATTGGTCTAGGAGGCTCCTAAACTGATGCAATCAAGTGCAATTAGTGGTAAAATAGCATGACATAGCGCAAGAGTATTTCCTTTCTGAGTGTCAGGTGAGTTTCCAGTCATCTTCCTAGCTTCTAGTTTGGAAGTAGGGACTGAATCTAGATCTGAGTCACCCTGAATCTCAATGTCATAAACTGATATAGATGGATCTGCACTACTAGTAGAAGCTGTAAAAGAAGTAGATGTAGTGATTTTACCTTCCCTTGTAGGTGGCTGCTGAGAGTGCACTGGTTCTGAAGGAGCCATGAAATGTGAGAACTCATATGCTTTTGAAGCATGATTTGCAGTACGCTTTGCTATGATTCTCCCAGTAGAGATATCTGTGATCTCCACTGAGTTAGGACCAAAGATCACTCACTTTGGAGATCCAGTATGGGTCATCTGATAGACAGATAACAGGTTTGAAGCTAGGGAGGGAACAAATAGCACATCTTTGAACCTTCCATGTTCAAGTTGGATAGAGCCCTTCCCTTTTGTTTTGACTTCACTGTTATTGCCCATCTAAATACTAGGACCATCAAAGGACTGATAAGAAGAGAATGATTCTATGGATGCAGCCATATGGTTGGAAGCTCCAGAATCAATGAGGAAGACAAGTGCTAACGTGCAGCAAGCCTTCAGTGCATGTCCTTTCCTTTGGTATTCTTCTTCTTCTTCTTCTTCAGAGTCTTCCTTCCTTGCACTAGTAGGTACAGAAATGTTGTGCTTTTTCAAGAGAAGGGCCATTTCATCAAGTTGTCTTCTCATACAGGAGCTTTCTAAATGGAAGCCCCTTCCATAGTAAGAGCAGAGGACCTTTCCTTTGCCATTATTCTTGCTTCTCTTCAAACTTGAAGGTTCTTTTGACTGCTCTTTCTTCATAGGGGACTCATCTCTTTGCTTTCCTTTGTCATTCGCTACCTTATCTCCTCTTGCAACTAGAGCTAGATCTTTGGGAGATCGAATGATCCCCATTTGGATCAATTTATCATTCTCAGAAATAAGAGATTGGATGAAGGCATTAAGAGTGGGCATCTTCCAATTTGGAGTAGTGAGCCTTATTGTTTGGAAGGTGGATACAAAGACTGAGTAGTTTGCATTGAGCTTTGTGAGAATGGCAAGGATGAGCTGATCTTCATCCTTCATCACTTTGCATTACTTCAACTGATATATCAAGTTCTTGAACTTTGAGAAGAATTCATTTAGAGATTCGAAATTGGATGGATTGAGAGTAATCAGATCATTTTCTAGCTGATGGATCCTCATCTCATCATGCTTATCAAATAAGGAATCAATCTTGTCCCAAACCTCCTTTGGAGTGTCCAAGTCTTGGATGTGAAATCGAAGATCTCTAGAGACTGAGGAGAGCATGAGTCCAATGGCTTCATCAAGCCTGTTCTTGTACTTAGCTTTGTCTTTATCTGATTCTGGATCTTCCTCTATTTCTTCTATGAGTCTGAAGAGATGCTTGGTGCGGAGAAATACTCTCATGTTATCCTTCCACTGGTGATAGTTGAAGGGAGTGAGAAGCTCCACTGGATGATCCATTTTGAATGTAATAAGAAAGACTGAGCTGTTGTAGCGAATGCAGTGAGAAGAAGAGGTTGCTTGTAGCGAATGCTATAAGAAAAGCTAATAACCTGTCACGCAATCAATAATACAAAGTAAGGTCGACAGTCTGCACTTTTGGAATTTCCTTCACACCCAGCATAGTTGATCAAGCAAGCTTGATCAACAATTTTGTAACTTGGTATATTAAGTGGTAAATTCTCTACTTCTGGTGCAGTACTGGAAGGAGCAATTTGCCCAAAAAAAATGATCCGGTTGGAGATCTGAGGAGGAGAGGAGTCTTTTCCACCGAGGCTCTGATACCATGTAAATTTGAGCACATAGATCTGTAGACAAATACACAACTCACAAAGTGGATCTCACAATTTACTCAGCAATTGAAGAATGAAACAATGCAAAAAAGGCTTGCAGCTGTGAATGCTTTCATTAATCAAAAAGTAATCCCATGATAATTACAATGAAGTAAAATGGCTTTAATAGCCACAACAAATTCGAATCCACATGAGGAAGTTCGAATTGATTAGACTCTACTTGACTGTAGGTAACCAAGACATTGTCTAAATCACTATCGGAGGACTCAGTAGCTAACTGACCTTGTCTAAACCATAACCGGAGTTCATCGGGGCTCTAAAACACAACTCAAGTGTTACATTCAGTGTTGACTAAGGTTAACTGACTGTGGTAGGTGAGAAATGCACCCCACATGTTTTCAGTCAAGTAAACCTAGCGCTAACTGAATGTAGAGGACTAGAACTAAATGTAACTGACTCCTAACTTAGCTTGACTAGTGATTAACTGAAGTGAACTGACCTTGGTTGGTTTTGGCACTCCCAGTGGCTTCCTAAATTGTAGGGATTGGTCTAGGAGGCTCCTAAACTGATGCAATCAAGTGCAATCAGTGGCAATGAGCCTTAATTAGTGTTCCCCACACTTTAGTAACTGAAACATGTGCCCCAATTAGGTCAAGTGGACCCAATGGTGTTAATGACTATAAATAGACTAGATGGACTCCCAATTTAGACATGACTCCCAATTTAGACATATGACCAAATTTGGACAAGGGAGGATTAATAATCCTAACATAAGGCCCTTCCTGTCCTTCATATATGGGGAATTTGGATAGCTCGAAATAAAGCTACCTTTCTAGAAAAAGCATCCCCTCTGGAAGAAGTAGCAAAACAGGGCCTAAATATCCTATCCTACTTCCCACAAACAAAAGATCCCAGCCCCAAGGATCATTACAGAAGAGTTAATAGACAAATCCATCCCCTGGTATTATTTTGATGGTGCCTCACAAGATAATAAATGTGGGGGAGGAGCCACCCTTTTCCTTAGTCCTTCTCATCACTTTAAAATTCATATGGGCCTAGGCATTGGAACAAACAACTTCGCAGAACTAATGGCCCTAAAGCTTCTTTTGTTTTTTGCTATTGAAATAAACTATATAAAAATTCAGATCTTTGGAGATTCACTAGTAGTTCTAAATTGGATTAACAAAGTTCAAAAATGGAGGAATATTACTCTAGCTACACTATATGAAGAAGTTAATAGAATCCTTTCAATATTTGATATTATCACATGCCAACATGTCTACAGGGAAAGGAATGTTGAAGCAGAAAAGATTTCCAAAGCAAGACTAAACATGGAGCCGGGAACATGGAAGTTTTTGGAATCAGAAGATGAAGAGGTGTATGAATTTTTTCAAAGACCCTTCATTGATCCCTCGACAGGGATGGGAAACTCTTAATTTGATTCACACACATTTTTTGTTTCGATTCGATACCTTAAGAATGATTTTGTCATGAAACAACCTAAAAATATCTTCTTGAAGAATTTTTTGTCAAGCAACAGAGGCAAAGGAAAATATGTGCACATCACAGGAAAATCTTCATAGGTTTCCAGGAAATGGGCCATTACAGGATACACAAGCTTTCATTAGAACTCAAGTTTTCTCTCTTTGCCTCACTACTGCATAGAAGAAGACATAGCATCAATTTTGATGATAATTTTTTTATGTAATTCTGTTGAAAGATAGAGACAGAACATACTCTATATGTATATATGATCAATACAAACAAATTTTTTTCCTTTGGAAAAAATTATTATTTCCTAATGTTTGAAGACGCACTTTGGATAAATTATTTTTCACAAATAAGTTTTTATTTTAATAAAATAATGGAGACAATGGCCCATGTGGGAACATTAGAGAATTAGTTTTGACCAAAGGAACCTTACAAAAGAATAAATCAAGGCTAAAACATCTTATCTTGCAAAAGAAGAAAGAAATGAGAAAGCACCTTAAAGCTAGAAAAAAAAGGAAACATTATAAAGCACTGAAAGATGGCATAAAGTAGGAAGGAAAAAAAGTAGTACAAAGTAGGAAATCAGGATAAAGCAAACTAAAGGCAGAAAAGCAAGATAAAGCATACAAAAGCATAAAATAAGAATAAAATAGGAAGAAAAGCAGGATAAAGCAATAAAATAGGACAAAGCAGTAAAAACAGAAAGAAAAAAAAGAAAATATCCTAAAGCAAAATATTTATAATCTAAATCATGAGGGAAACAATGGTCAAGTTATATTGGAGAATGGGGATTTTTGTGCTGGAGCTTTGTTGGGGTTTGTTTTTAGGGTTTCGTTAGCTTCCAGGCCTATCAGTCGCCATGGCGGCCAACAGTGGGGGAAAAAGGAACCCCTTATTCATCTCTTCTCTCTCGTGCAAGGTCCCCTTGGTCTTGCCCCTGGTTATTTCTCCATTGAAAATAAAGCACAACGCGTTTGATAAAGGGAATTTTGTTCTGGGGACAGGCTCCTCTCCTTAATCCCCTCCTCGAGCCCCCTCTCTACCTCCATCTGAGGCGACTTCGAAGGAAGGCCCCGTGCTCGACAACTCGAAATGCAAACCAAAATTGCTTCTCATACCTAGATATAAAATCACCTCTGCTCTTGTCAATGAACAAATACAATTTATGCAAGACCACACTATCATATGTGAATTCATAAGAATCTGGCCTACAGAAAAGGCACTAACCAGCTGGATTCTCATCTCTTGGAAACCTAAGGGGAAATGCGAATTAAAACTTAGGTCCAAGGGATTTTCCACGGTTATTTTCCATAACTAGGACAAGAATCATATTTTTCAGGAAGGGCCTTACTTCTTCCACTCCGCAGGGCTCTACATCTGTAACTGGAAGGAACAATTTTCGTCAGAAAAAGAAGATTTCAAGGTCATTCCGGTATGGATATGTCTTTATTCTTTGCCTCAAGAATTCTGGAACACAGAAATACTAACTAGAATCGAAAACACCTTAGGAACCTTTGTACAAATTTCAGATGCCACACTAACTGGAAGGTACACATCGTATGCGAGAATCTGCCTCTATCTGGACATCTCGGCAACACTACTAGAAGCCATATTCCTCAGTCATAGAGATTCTAAATGGATTCAAACTCTATATTATGAGCACATTCCGTTCCGCTGTCGAAAGTGCCATGAGCATGCCCACCTTTTCAGAGATTGTCCCCTAAATGTGAAACCCTCCCCTCTGGTCTGCTCGAACAAAAAGGACGAGGATGGATTTACCAAGACTACTGGTAGAAGAAGATAGAATAAAAAGCCTCAAAACCCTCCGCAACCATTGAATGCTCAGATCCAAAATCGCTTCTCTCCTCTCCAAGAACCTTCAGCTGAAGCAGCTCTCGACCCTGGTTTGGATCTAGGCGCTTTGCCTCATTCAGATCCAAAGCCTTCCTTTAGCATAGACCAACCTTTGTTCTCCGAGAAACCCTTCTCTAGGGAAGACATCTTGGCGTATATTGCTGAAGTGGAACAACACATGATTGAAGATGGAGACCTAAATGAATGGGAAGACATGGAACTAGGGGAACTTAACCTAAAAGTCTGGAATGAAGCAAAAAAGAATGGAAATGTGGAATGCATCCCCTCCAACCAGCTGAAGCTCTTTGCAGATATTTATATGAATATAGACCCTCCCAAGGAGGTAGCTCAGCCGAAGGAAACCTCTACACAAGATCAGGGAAAACTTACTTTGGGTCTTAAACAACAAAAGAGAAGGGACATGGCTAAAATCCAAAGTGATACCCTAAACAAAGGAAGGAAATCCAATAGATAACTCATCAATGAATTGGGTACCTTTCTGGTTGACTTAGGACAAAGTGCCTTCCTCGAGGCACACTTTCCCCCCCTTAGTTTAAATGGATTTAAAAATCATTTCCTGGAATATCAAGGGAATTGGAGGAGACTCCAAAAGACATCTCTTCAAAAATAGTACTCTCACAAAGAAACCTGCAGTCATCATGTTACAGGAAACAAAATCCTCAAAAGAAAGGCTCTTGTATTTTGTCAACAAAAGATAGAGGAATGCACAGGCCATAGCCCTAGATTCCAGAGGGAGTGCAGGTGGGATTTCCATCATCTAGGATCCAAACATCCTAAATGTCAAAGGCTTCTTCTCTTCTGAACACACTCTATCAGGTTGGTTCAAAATTGTTGGCTCCATCCATGGGGGATTTCTAACCAATGTATATGGATCGCGGCATATGGAGCAGAAGTTAAGCTTCATAAAGCATCTCAACTGGCTCCATAATAAAATCCCCTCCCAAAACTAGATAATAGGAGGAGACTTTAACATCATCACCTGCCTCAGTGAAAAAAAAGGAGGTATTAGAAAAGTAGACAGAGATTGTGAGGCCTTCCAAACCCTCATACAAGATCTCAAGCTAGTGGAAATTCAAACCACTAATGGTATATTCTCTTGGAACAACAAAAGATGAGGAGATAGATAGGTTTCATGTAGGCTAGACCTCTTTCTCACATCCCCCTCGCTTCTGCAAAATCAAATCAACCTCTCAGCCTCCATTCTTCCTTCGGTGGGCTCTGATCACTGGCCGGTTTTCCTAACCCTCAATTTGGATGGGCCTCATAACAGGAGACCCTTCAGATTCAAGAAGTTATGGCTATCTCACCTTAACTTTCTATCCAAAGTCACAGAATGGTGGGAGGAATCTAACCTCATGGAAGGGTCTGTGATGTTCAAATTTCAACAAAGACTGAAGCTTCTAAAAGGACAAATCAAGCAATGGAACAGAAAGGATTTTGGGAATATTCTAGAGGATAAACTCCTTTTAGAATTGCAGTTTAACATAATCTAGTTTCAATCCATTCACTCGAGCTTCACTGAGGATCTCAAGCTTCAGGAAGCTAGCCTACAGAACCAACTAAACAAGAGATATCAGCAAGAGGAAATTCCTTAGAAGCAAAAATCTCGAATCAAATGGCTCAAGGAAGGAGAAAAAAAGGCCAAATTCTTCCACCACTCAATGCTCCAAAGAAGACAGAATAATAGAATCACCAGACTCAACTCTTCCCAAGGGCATACTCTTCAGACTAAGGAGGAAATCGAAATTGAGTTAACCAAATTTTACTCTGAGCTTCTCAAAGATCCCCTGGAAGATTGGGTTCCTGCCATAATTCATAGCTTGCAGCATATTCCATCTCTCATTTCACAGGAGCAGAATCTCAACCTAACTCAAGAAATATCCCTTTTGGAGCTCAAAGAGGCAGTCATGGGGATGAAGATAGGTAAAGCCCCAGGTCCTGATGGTTTCACCACTGACTTCTTTCAAGCTTGTTGGGAAATCATTAAAATTGATGTCAGGGAAGTGGTGGAGAGTGCTAGAAAATAAAGATCAATCCTTCTAGCCCTCAATGCCACCTTTTTGACCCTCATCCCCAAGACTGACAAGCCGGCTGAGCCTTCAAATTTTTGACCAATTTCCCTCTGCAATGTGATCTACAAGATCATATCCAAAATCATCGCTCTTAGATTAAAACCCATCCTCCTACATATCATTTCCCATGAGAAAACTAGATATGTGGAAGGGATTAAAATCTTGGACGGCATTATTACGTCCCATGAAGCAATTCATTCTCTTAAAATCCCTCGTTCGCCTAGAATGCTCTTAAAACTTGATATGGCTAAAGCCTTCGATAAAATCAACTGGAAATTTCTTGGAGCAATGATGGAGGCCTTTGGATTTTCAACCACTTGGGCTAACTAGGTGTTGGCTTTGGTTTCTTCTGCCCTTTCTTCTATTCTTATCAATGGTTCCCCCTCAGCCACCTTTTCTACCTCACGAGGGATTAGACAAGGAGATCCCCTATCTCCTTATCTTTTTTTCATCTTGGCAGAAGGCCTAGGTATACTTATCAAGGCACGTGTTCAGGACAACCAGGTTCTGGGACTTCAGCTAGATAACTCAGGAAAAAAACACTCTCACCTATAGTTTGTTGATGATACAATGATGATGGGACATGCCTCAATGTGGGAGGCAAAATCCTTCCAAAGCATCTTAAACACCTTTGAGGAGGCTTCAGGTATGTCCATTAACTGTTCCAAGTATCAGGTGTTTTTTTTTCCAATACCCCACCTTTTACCCAACTCAGAATCACCAGGATTCTTGGTTTTCAAAAGAGCTCCTTTCCAACCAAGTTTCTGGGAGCCCCTCTTATAGACTCAGGCCTGAAAAAATACCTCTTGGAAAGACCTCCTTACCAAACTGGAATCTAAACTCTCTTCTTGGAACTTCAGAGCTCTTAACTTCCCAGGCCGGCTTGTTTTGCTTAAGTCTATCCTCCAAAACATGCCTTTTTACCTTTTCTCTGTCATGGCTGTGCCCCAGAACATTCCCAAATCAATCAGGAACCTTCAGCGCAGCTTCCTATGGGGAGGAGCTCTTCATCAAATAAAATGGCCACTTGTCGCTTGGAAAACTCTCTGCCAGGACAAAAACATGGGTGGTTTAGGTCTTAGAGGTCCTTGCATCCTCAACAAGGTCCTATGTTCCAAGCTTTGGTGGAGATGCATCACAGAGCTTGATATACCCTAGACCATGATTTGGAGAGATACATATGCTAAAGATACTAGCCTGGAGGAGCTAATCAAAGTGGAGGACTTAAAGGATGGGTCGGTCATATGGACTGCCACCAAAGCCCAAAGATATCTCATATGCTCCCATAGATTTTGGGTGATCAGAGATGGGAACACAACTCTATTCTTGGAGGATGCCTAGCAACAACTCCCACCATTACAAGATCAAGCAAACATTCTTAACATGCAAACCAGCATGCAATTAGCAGGATAAGAAAAGGTGGTGCACTACTAGATCCATCCCCAACCTCAAATCCTCTGGAACTCTTGGATCCAAAAAAGAGAATGGAGTGGCAGGGAAGCTAATTAAAAAGATAGACAACTTCTGGAAATACCTAAGGTCAAGGAAAATATTAATCCAGGGCACTCCAGATAAGATAAGATGGGGTTATCAACCCAAAGGATACTTCACAGTCAAAGAAGCTTATAAACTATTGAATCTAGTACAGGACAATCAGATCGATAAGATATGGGATAGAATATGGAACCCAAACCTATGGACAAAGGTTAAGACCTTTATTTGGCTAATCAACCATGGTAAGATTCTCACCTGGGATCAGCTCAACATTAGAGGTTTTTAGGGACCCTCCAAGTTCCCTCTATGTCACCTTGAGGAAGAAACTATGGAGCATCTCCTGAATTGCTGCCCCTTTTCTTTGCAAATTTGTAACTGGGGAATCATCTTATTTAGAAGATATAATAGAAGCCTTAATCATCTGAGGAATACCATTCATGAATAGCATCCTAATCCTTACACAAGTCCATTCCTCAACTAGCTTTCGACCCTTTTCCCAGGACTGGCCCTATGGAACCTTTGGAAAGAATGAAACAATAGGATTTTCAAAAATGAATCCTCTTCTCCTGATAAATTATTCAAGAGCATCAAATCAAATCTCCTAGAAACTCTCCAACTCTGCTCCTGGGTGGACTCTGAAATGGCTACCTCCCCTCAAGAGTCCTCTATCCTTCGTAGCTAGAACTTCCACTTTCCCTCCCCCAATCTTGTTTGTTCCCCCTCGAGTCCCAAGGCCAGGATTCCCTCTAGTTGGTCCCCCCATGTTTCCTTTCATTAAGTTGAACTTTGACAAAGCCTCCAAGGGAAATCCTGGGCCTACCAACATTGGTGGGGCCTTCAAAAACAACAAAGGTGAAATCCTACATGTTTTTGCAGATTCCATTGGCTCCTCCACTAACAACGTGGCTGAACTGCTAGCCTTGATCATGGGCCTTGACATTGTCAGACGGTGGAATTAGACCTCTATGACTATAGAAGGGGACTCTCAAATTATGAGAGCTTACAACCGGAACCCCTTTGAGCAAATTATCAAAGCATTGGAGTTTGGATTTTCTGAAGGAAATATTACGTGACGCTCTCTCCCACTTCTTGGCCCTCCAAGTGAACCACATCAAAATATTAGGTAACAAGCTTGCATATCATCTTGCTAACTTTGGAGAGGATTCTTCAACGGAACCTCTCAATCATTAGTGGGCTCAGCTCCTGATTCAACCTCTCAGAGATCAGCTTCTCCAAATTAGGGATCAAGATGGACCTCCCCCACGGTGGGTGCTATGCGACGTGGCTTCCAAACATGATGAGAGGCACGTGGAGTGTAGAGCCATAGATGGCAGTGACCACTCACCTCAGGAACATGTGACTTAATAGCTCGTACAAGCAGAAGGCTCGATCTTCCTTGCCTCTCTGCAAGGAAATCATGGAGCATCCAAACATTGGTACATTCCATTAAGTTATCGATATCACTCATTGTGGAAAATCATGGTGGTTCGAGGTATGATTTAGGGGAAGGACATGCATTGCTCCACCAAAATAGATCATCAACTCAGGTATCTGAGCTTAAATAGTGCCCTGGTCGATCATTGTTGGTGCTTAATGGTTGTTCGCTCATCGCTGGGGAGAACGCTCCTATTCCGCCTTGGCTATTATTCTGATATGATAACTGGTTTAGCTATCTAGAGGAGGTAAACTCTGGCCTGGTCACTAATTTCATCCTTGTTTTCCCTTCTAGTATTTCATTTGTTCTTTTCGGTTCTTCCTTTCCCCTGGTGGTCAAATACCTTTCCCCCTTGAATTGGCAGTGGGTGGGTGGTCGGATACATTTGGACTCTTTGCTAAGTCTTTTCTCCTCTCCTGTACTCTCTCCCTGTCTCATGGTTGCACTGCTTGCTCCAATGTCGCCTCACAAGCGTACTCGCCCTATCTCTTCGACGTAGGGGTTCGATTCGCACAAGCCAATGGCTCCCCCATTGCGCTTCCAAAAGCTGGTCATGGAGAAAAGCAAGAAGTTCCAGAAGGATCTCCTGGATTCAATTTGTGCTACCATTCAGGAGGCTGAAAATGAAGTTGCTTCGGTCTATAGATGTCTGGGTCCAAAAGAAATTAGGAAATAGTTTAAGGAGATTTTCCCGAACCCTGACACCTTCGAGGGCATACTAACCCTTTACCAAAAGTCTTTGGAGCTACAATGGTTTCAAAAATTCATCCTGGGTAAAATGCTTGTCGAAAAGGATGAGCAGCACGAGAAAATTATTTTGCAGCAGGATCAAATGATGTTGGACAATCAAGCTGAAATAGCCAAGACGACAGGGTTAAAGCTTGAGCCCCATGATCATATTTTCAAATGAACAGGTTCCTGGGTAGTGTCTGTTATCTTTTTGTCTATTTTTCCTGAATACTAGATCTTCTTTTTTGTTTTTATGTTCGATACCTCGTTAAGAATTCTGAAAACTTCTAGATCCTTATGGTCCAGTCTTGTTTCCTTTCAAGGGAGACTACCAGATTGATCCCCAAGCTTGTTTTTTCCAGAAATGGAAGAGCTTGGTTTTTTATGTAATTATCTTTTTTTTTGCTTAAGTCTGGTAATAGAAGGATCATCTTGCTTACAAAAAAAAAAGTTATATTGGAAAATAAACAATATTTTCTATAAAATAAGGCTAGCGCACAACTTTCACATCTTTTGACAATTTGTGTTTTTCATTGAGAATCATTGTGCTACTTTGACTCGGGAGATGTACCCCTAGGAGATGTGCCCCTGCTATTGAGATTGCCATTTTCACTAAGTTTATTTCAGGTCCTAAAGTGTTTTCAACCAATTTCGAAGGCCAAGAAGAAGGAAGACCAAGCCTCCAATTTGAATCTCTTAGTATTCCCTGCTTCTCTTCTATTCTCTCTAATTATTTGAAGAAGACAAGTTATGATATTGGTATTGGTGGTTTCCAACCATTAATTAGAGTATTTTTAGTTTAATCTATTAGATCCAGAGCTACTCCATTTTTTGCAGAAGTTTGAATTCAATTTTTCCAGTTCCTATGTGAAGATGGCCTCCTTTTCTCGATATATTATTATATTATGTTAGACAATGCTTGATTAATACCTATGTGAAATTTATTTCATCCACTGTGATCCTTCATTGATGTAATAATGTATTTCTACAAGTTTCATGAAAATCTAAGACAATTTTATTAAGTTTCCATTGAGTTATTTACACCTTGCCTATTTTTCAATGTAAAATTGATTAGTTTTGCAGTATGTGATGCTAGAAGAAATAGATAAGGCCAGTTTTGAATATATTAGTTGTTTCAGTTCATTAAAACATCCTTTAATCCAATCTAATCATTAAAACCATAAATCGATACCCTTATCCACTTTTTGTAAAATCCTAAATCTCAATTAGTTGAGTTGTCCCGAAAACTAGTGTTGCTTATTTGACTTTCAAACCAACTCCAATCCTCTCCAAACCTATGGATCTGAACCTTGATGAGATCATGGAAATAGTTTTCATATATTGGGGTTCCCAATATCCTAGAAGTAGACATTAGCCTCACTGATGTTCGAAACCTCAATGGTCCCAGTACATTATGCATAAGATTCTTCAGATCAAGCATTCTAGTGACTATATTTCCTTGAATTATGAATTGGCATGTCTCTGTTTTTTTTTCAGAACATTAATTTTATTTATTTGATCCATTATGTGAGTTTGAAAAGGTCCTACCGAGTTTTGGAATTGGTCCAGCCAAAACTAGTTACAATCACAGCTAGTTCCCAATTTTCTGACTAGAAATTGTTGTTTGAGTTAATATCCCTATAAATATGATTTAGGGGATATTAAAAAGTCCTTTTACTTTTTCTTTCTCCTCATTCCCAATCCTTCATCCATATCCTTATCATGTTTTATATGTCCATGCCCATATTAATAATAGCACAATAACGATACCAAAAGATTTTGTGTTGGGGAAATGATTTCCACTCTTGAATTTAACTTATTGATCATATTTAAAAATACCATAAAATTAAGCTTGATTGGATCACATTAATTTTCCACAATCTTGATAAATTCACTTGCATATTCAACAAGAAAGGGGTTAGCATATGCATCCAGTGAGTGGTAAAATTTGTGCATATAATTAATGTCGTATGGTTTTCATATTCATTGAATGCATAGCTTGAAAAAGTAGTTGATCTAATTAGTGTTATTATTATGTGCGTTGATTTATTGGATCAATAAAAATGTAAAGAAATAAATGAAAATTAAAGTGTAGGACATGATTCCCAACTCAATCACCATATTCTTCATGTCTGTATTGATTTATTACCTCAATAACCTTGTGACGAATTATGTTGTCTAGAGTAGTGCTACAATAAATCACATGCCCAACTTTGAAGTGAGATTAGACTCAAAAAAAAATTCCAAAGTATTTATCCATCCAAATTCTTTATCCATCCATGGATTGGGTGGATGGATACTTATCCAAGATGGAGATTCATCGTGGTAAAAATTATTTTTGTTTCTATGATAAACTTTCTGGTTTTACTGATATTGTCTTACCATGTGAGCAAAAAAATGAGCTCTCATGGAAGCTATATGATCCTTCTAATATGCATAGAAACACATGGTACTCTTTCTTGGTTTGGTTGGATAGACTAGTTGACATGGGAAGTGTTTTCCAAACTCTTACCTTGCTTGAGGAGGACTTTTGGCTACCTTCATGGAAAGGAGAAGGCTAATTTATTTCCATTTGGATTAGCAACTATGATTTTTTATTCACTCATGAATGGAATGAAAAAATGTAATGTAGATAAGAAGACCCATGGTAGTGATGCACTATCAATTTGGGTACGGGGTCCTAGCATCATTTGGAATGACGGATTGTTCCAAGTGATCAAGAAGTTAAGTGGCATGATGTATAAGCCATGAGATCCTAGAATTACATAGAGTGAAATATTTATACTAATGTAATTTGAGATTATTAGCATGTGGCATACTCAATGGGATCCATGAGTTCAAGCTATCCTTCATTTCCATAATTTCATCCATGGGGAGCAACAGTTTGATTCCCTACATGGAAAATTGTATGGTGGATGGACTCGATACTCTTCTACTTCATGGGTTGGGATTTTTCATGACTATTTTGGTGGAGACACGAAACAGTGTAGAGGAGGGAGTATGAGACAATTCCTCAATATGATATTCATTTGGGACTTTGTTATCATCTTTGCTCTCAACTATTTCAGCTGGAGTATTCATGTAGCGGTATGGGGGATAGAAACATCTCTCAATGGGAATAAGATGCATAAGGTTGAGCACCTTCCCAATTTTTATCTCCACTTTTATCAACATCATCAAGTTCATTTGGAAGAATAAATTTAACAATGGATAACTCTTTTAATCCATGGTTCCTACTTGGGAATCACATGCATTAATATTGATTTGGTTGATGCACCTATGAGTTCACCTCCCTACATGAGCAAAGCAAATATCGATAAATTGGGTAATCTTGTGTGTATTCCTTTTCAATACATTTTGGTTTATGGAAGGGTGTTTGAGAAGCACTTTCATACTGTGGAGGTTGTATCATATACATGGGTAGAGCAGTTCTTACATAACAAATTGTTTGATCATGGATTTGGAAGAATTGAGATAACATATCTTGATTCTATGATGGAGTATGGTAAATGGGATACCCAAGGAAGGAAAGAAGTTTCCTATGGGGATGAGTAATTTGAGAGAGTTTTCAAAAAGAGTAAAGGAAATGATGGGGAACTTGTTAAATATTTTCCACACCCTAGTTTGATCCATCATTTGTGTCTAGAGAGAAGGGTTCCAAAGAAGGAATGGAAGATACTATTGCAAAATGTTCACCTTGGTTGTTTGAACATTCATAGATGGGTGAGGGAGAGGCTTCTATGGAGATGCATCAATGATAAAGGATTGAATTGTGAAAATAATTTCATCCCATGCAAACAATATGGAGTGGATAATAGTTATATTCTATACTCTCTGCTACTTTAGAAGCTGGTAAAGCACAATTGTCCAAGACTTACTTTGATGATTTTCACTCATATTTTGATGCATGATAGTTGTGTTTCAGTAAATTTCATTGAAACAACCCTTACGAATAGATAATATCCTCTTGTTCATAGGAATGGAAGTTTATCAATGCATTATTATTTCCATCCTAAGTGTTTTAAGAAGGAATTGGTCATTCTACATGTTTTTTTCAATTTCAATCCAATCCTTACAATACAATTAGTTGTGGATTATTTCGACAGCAAGGTAATTCATGAATTGATGGTGAAGGATGAAAAAATGAAAGATTTCTAAAGGAGTCAACTATGAGAGAGATAAAGTTCAAATAGTGTATGCAACATCTTGCAAAGTTTGTGTAAAAGTGTCCCAATGTTTCATCATTCATATTTTCATTTTCTTGAGGACAAGCAAGTTTTGAGAGGGGAGGAATGTCATGTCCCCAATTTGGTGACATATGGATCATCCTATAATCCATTCATTCCCTATGGTTTTAGTAGAAAAGGTTATTAAATGCTTCGGGTTATATTTTCAAACAAGACAATTAATTAGATGTAGTAATTATTATTTCCTAATGTTTGAAGATGCACTTTGGAAAAATTATTTTTCATAAATAAGTTTTTATTTTAAAAAAATAATGGAGACAATGGCCCATGAGGGTGCATAATAGGATAAGGTTTGACCAAAGGAACCTTTCAAAATAAGAAATAAAGGATAAAACATCTTATCTTGAAAAAGAAAAAAGAAAGGAGAAAACACCTAAAAGCTAGAAAGCAGAAAAAAAGAAGGAAACATGGTAAAGAAGTGAAAGTTGGCATAAAGTAGGAAGGAAAAAAAGTAGGAAATCAGGATAAAGCAGAATAAAGGCAGAAAAGGAGGATAAAGCTGAAAAAAATCATAAAAGAAGAATAAAGTACGAAGAAAAGCATGATAAAGCAATAAAGTAGGACAAAGCAGTAAAAGCATAAATCAAAAAAGAAAAGATCCTAAAGAAAAATATTTCTAATATAAATCATGAGGGAAAAATTGGTCAAGGTATCTTGAAAAATAAACAATTATTTCTATAAAAGAAGGCTAGCACACCATTGTCACATCTTTTGACAATTTGTGTTTTGCATTGAGAAGCATTAGGCTACTTTGACTTGGGAGATGTGCCCCTAGTCCGATTTGGGAGATGTACACATGATATTGAGAGGATTATGGCATTTAACCATTTTCACTAAGTGTATTTCAGGTCTTGAAGTGTTTCCAACCAAGTTCAAAGTCCAAGAAGAAGGAAGACCAAGCCTCCAGTTTGAATCTCTTAGTTTTCCCTCCTTCTCTTCTATTCTCTTTAATTATCTGAAGAAGACAAGTTCTAATATTGGTATTGGTGGATTCCAACCATTAATGAGATTATTTTTAGATTAATCTATCAGATCCAGAGTTGCTCCAATTTTTGTAGAAGTTTGAATTCAAATCTTCCAGTTCCTATGTGAAGATGGCCTCCTTTTCTCACTATATTATTATATTATGTTAGAGGGTGCTTCATTAATATCTATGTGAAATTTATTTAAACCACTATGATTCTTCATTGATTTAATAATGTATTTCTACAACTTTCATGAAAATATGAGACAGTTTCATTAAGTTTACATTGAGTTATTTACACCTTGGCCTAGTTGTCAATGTAAAATTGACTAGTTTTGCAATATGTGATGCTAGAAGAAATATGTAAGCCCAATTTTGAATATGTTAGTTGTTTTAGTTACTTAACACGTCCTTGAATTCACTCCAATCATTAAAACCATAAATCGATAACGTTATCCATTTCTTGTAAAATCCCGAATCTTAACTATTTGAGTTGTCCCAGAAACTAGTCTTGCTTATTTGACTTTCAAATAAACTCCAATCCTCCACAAAACTCTGGATCTGAACCTTGATGAGATCATGGATATATTTTTCATATACTGGGGTTCCCGGTATCCTAGAAGTAAGCTTGATCCTCATTGATGTTCGAAACCTCAATGGTCTTAGTACATTGTGCATTGTCTTCTTGAGATCAAGCATTCCAATGACTATCTTTCCTTTGAATTATGAATTGGTGTGTCTCTGATATATTTTTGCGAAGCAGTAATTTTATTTATATGATCCATTCTTTGATTTTTAAAAGGTCCTACTGAGTTTTGGAATTGATTGAGTCAAAACTAGTTACAATATAGCAGCTAGTTCCCAATTTTCTGACTATAAATTGTTGTTTGAGTTAATATGCCTATAAATCTGATTTATTGGATATTACAAAGTCCCTTCACTCATTCTCTCTCCTCACTCCCAATCATTCATCCATCTCCTTTTCATGTTTTATATGTCCATGCCCATATTAATAATAACACAATAATGATATCAAAATATTTGCGTTGGGGAAGTGATTTCCATTCTTGACTTTAAATTATTGATCACATTTAAAAATACCATAAAATTAAGCTTGATTGGAACACATTACTTTTCCACAATCTTGATAAATGAACTTTCATATTAAACAAGAAAAGGGTTAGCTTATGCATCCACTGAGTGGTAGAATTTGTGCATCTAATTAATGTTATATGGTTTTCATATTCATTGAATGAATAACATGAAAAATTAGTTGATCTAATTAGTGTTATTAGTATGTGCATTGATTTATTGGCTCAATAACAATGTAAATAATTAGATGAAAATTCAAGTATAGGGCATGATTCCCAACTCAGTCACCATATTCTTCATGTCTGTATTGATTTATCACTTCAATAACCTTGTGATGAATAATGTTGTCTACAGTAGTGCTACAATAAATCACATGTCCAACTTTGAAATGAGCTTAGGCTCACAAACAAACTATTCCCTGAATGAAAAGTGTTTGTGCTTCAAAATTTACTCATCAATTTTCTTCGAGTTCATTTTGTAAATGAATAAATTTCACTTTCTATATAGTTTTGTACTATACATAGATAACTCTTTTTCATTTCCAATTCTGACAATTTGTTGAAATTATCGTTCTTTAACTTCTCACTTTTAAATTTTGAATCTCAACATCATTTTCATATTAGTCTTTATTCTATTCTTCATTTTATGTTAAACAAATTAGAATTCACCAGCTTCAAATCCCACTCATGACATATTTATCACAAATTACACAAAATTCAATTTAAAAATTAAAAAGACATAGTGTGTATAGAACATAGAAACCCCAGCATAAATCAATGAGGATTTTAGTGATGATGTGGAATTGAGGTAATTAATCAATTGGTTATTTATGAATTTAGTTACAAAATTATACAAGAGGTTGGTTGAATAGCCTCTTCAATCCAAAATGCATGTTGAATAACCTCTTGAAGCACAATAATCACACACACGTTCTCCTTCTTTCGTTGGTTGGAGCTTTTAAACTTGTCACTGTGAGAGAAATGGATGGTCACGAGCCCATTTTTGGGGTTTATAACATGCTCTAAAAATTAAAAAAACCATGTTTTTAACTACAAATTGTGCTCGTGTTTTAAATACAAATTGTGCATGCATTTTTTAACTTCAAACTGCATGCACACTTCTTTATGCCTAACATGCATGTCAATTGACATGTCAAGCTCGTGTCCCTCCAAATCCAGTGCTACGAAATGTGCACTTGTTATTTTTTTCAAATCAATAACGGGTTTTCCAAAAATACAATTGCATCTGAAAGGTCCCTCAACTTCTTGTGAGGGCCTACATGTGTCAAAATCCATTCTGAATAGGATCAAGAAGAAGTGTTTTAGGTTTCTCTGGTCAGGAGAGGAATGAAAAGAAAGTATTCCTTTGGTGAAATGTCCCATTTTATAAAAGACAAAGGCCTTTGGTGAATGTGGGAATAATAAATATTTTTCTCTTTGGTTAAGACTTGGCAACGAAATCTCATTGGAGAATCATTTTCAATAAAGGGATCTTGGGGAAACAAATGGGAAGGAAATATTTTAATGGTGAGTTGACAAAACAATGGATCCATTGCAAGAGAAAATCCTTTTGGGGGGCACTAAATGCATGTATCTTGAAGCCTTTCCTATTATAGGCAGATGGGTAGCTTGGCAAGAAGGAAGCAAGGATGGATTGCATATAGGAGAAGACCTATGGGTAGGTGTGAAGGGGAATTTTAAGTTGTTGGAAGAACTAAAAAACATACTTATATCTATAGGGTTAACTAAGTTGGTGGATATTGGTGCTCAGGGGTTACTATGTTGGTGGCTTCAAAATTAGGTTACAGCTGATGTCTTGAGTCTACATGGGGGCTTAATAGAAGAATGAGTAGGCTACATCTTTCAACTTTCCCATTGTGCGATATTCTTGGAGGATGAATCCTATGAATTGAAGTTGACCTGGAATATGATGAATGGTGTACTAATTGCAAAATTTGGTTATGAGGCATCATTTTATTAGTAAGGCTTGATGAGAGTTCTTGGACATGGTCAATTAATTGGAAGTTACCTATTCCATTGAAGATCTGTATCTTCAATTGATTATCACTCTCAAATAAAATTCTAACACGTGTTAATGGTCAGAAAAGAACACGACAAGGGCCAAATAGGTGTTCCTTGTGTAAATGTCAGGAAGAAATGGTGAACCACCTATTTATTTAGTGTTCTTATGCTAATATTGTCCTAAAGGATGTTTTAAGAGAAATAAATTGTGTAAAAGCTGGTCATAGGATACTCTATCTATATCTTTTGAAGCTGGTATGAATTATCCTTACATGCAATCACATATAGCTCTTCCTTGCTATGTGTTATGAGGTCATTGGTTGGTTAGAGACAAAGCGATATTTGAAGGGGAAAGATGGGATTACTTTGTAATAGAAACCAATATCATTGTGGCATTCACAAAAGGTTATAAGATTAAGAACTTGAGGTATGTGCAAAATTTAATAGTTAATAGATCATGTCATCAACAAACAATATCTTTGGGGGTTCTTCGATGACACCAGCAAAGGGCCTTCAGTAAATTTTGGGGAAGGTAAAATTATTTTCTCTTCTCCTTAACATTACTTCTCTTTGAACGTAAATGCAGTGCATATAACTAAATCTAGAGCTGAAGTTTTTTCTTTGTGGGTCTTATTAAAAGTTTCCCTCAACAAAGACTTGTGGACCCTCCAGGTGTGGTGCAGTTCCAAGCTTTTGGTAGATTAGTTTCCTTGGAAATGTCAAGCCACAAATTGAGCCAAGTATAACCTTTATTGCATCCTATTTGAGAAATGGATTTGAATTTGTGGATATTTCAGTCAAGCATACTTTTAAAGAGTTTAATAGACAAGTTGATGCACTTTCGAAGGAGGCTTGGTTTTCCAAAATGGATCGATCTCTCAGAAAAATAGGGACGGGTTAGTGTTCCACTTTATTCACACTATCTCTTTTTAATAAGAGATTAGTTTTGGATGTGATTTTTTGTTTGTATTATAGTTGATTTTTTGTAATATAGGAAACTTGACAAGTACTTTTGTTAGAAAGAATGCAATTTTTCTGCTAATATATAATAATTTTAACTCTAATTTTGAACCTCTATAGTAAGGCTCTAAGTTTTTCAGATTCATGAATGTATATTTTATTTTCAATTTTTAGAATAGTAAATATATGATTTTTTTTAAATGAAATAAATTAGAAGTTATTGATATTAAATTTTGATAAAATAAACAAAACTAACTCACAACAAAGTAATTAATATTGTTTAAGTTTCCATATCATTCAATTTAAAGTATCTTTTATTATGATTTAAATACTAAATATTAAATATATATAAAAGAATATGACTTACATACTAAATATTAAATATATATAAAAGAAGTTATAATTGATACTAACTTTTGTAAAATAAATTATATATACATCATGTTAAGTTTTAATAATCAATGGATGCTAAGTTTTGTAATTTATATATAAAAGAATATGACTTACATACTAAATATTAAATATATATAAAAGAAGTTATAATGGATACTAACTTTTGTAAAATAAATTATCTATACATCATGTTAAGTTTTAATAATTAATTGATGCTAAATTTTGTAATTAATACGGTATAGGTTGTGAAATATATCATTTAGTTTAAATTTAAAATATCTTCACATAAAATATATGTTAATTAATTTATTATGGAGTATATATTGGTAGCCTATTATGCTATGGGATATATATTGATAGCCTTTTTTTAACTTTGATTGAAATTAGTGGAATAAATTATTGCATAGTGTTAATTGTCTCTTTGAAGTTGCATCCAATAACCAGGAAATTATATATGACTATCATACATCTCTATATGATTTTGGTGTGTGTTTATCTCCAAAATTTTATCAATAATCAAATTTGCTTAGCTTTCTATTTTATTTGCAAACCTTAGGAAGTATTGTATTTTATAAATCATCCACTTTTATCCATAGTCAAGTTTGTTTAGCTTGTCACCTTATTTATAAAATCTTAAGAAGTGTTGTATTTTATGAATAGTCTAACTAGAGAAGGGATATTTAAATGATTGGTTCTTCATAAGGTACAATACTTGCGAAGGGTTTGCAAATGGGTTAAAAAGCTAAATGAACTTGATTATGGAGAATTCCTTGGCTAAGATTACTTAAACTAAAATTGTAATGGAATGATTTACATCATAAAAAGTCCAGCTTACTTGGCTTGTGCTCTACATAAAATTTGAATGTGATAATTGATATTATGGATTGGTTCAACTTTTAGTTTCAATTCTACCTTTCTAACCTTGAAAGTATCACAAAGTTGGTGCAATGAGTTGGTTCAACTTTTAGTTTCAATTCTACCTTTCTAACATTGAAAGTATCGTGCAGTGAGCGCAAGTTAACGTTTCAAGTTTTTAGAAAATTGGTCATTAAATGAGTAATAGACATAATAAATTGGTTATTAAATAGATCATATATAACTAGCAACAACCACATTAAATTAATTAATGTGTCTGAATACACCGATAGGCGTAAATTTAAGCACATACTATAAGGAAAAACATTAAAAGTATGTGCCTAATTTACGCCTATCGACGTATTCAGACACATTAATTAATTTAATGTGGTTGTTGCTAGTAACCGGTGGGCATGTAGGCATATCTTCAAAGTATTAGTAGCAATAATATTATAATATTATTTAAATAATTGTAATAAGATTATACTTAATTAAACAAAAATATCTCTTACTAAAACAATCTTAATGAAGTGATTTGATTTGATTAATTAACAATGTAAAAATTAATTATTAATAATATATTTTAATTATGATGTTACATTTTAATTAATTAATTACATTATGAATAATTACATTAGGGATATGTTCTTTAATTAAATTACTATATTCAAAGTAATAATGAAATATTATTAATAATTCACAATAATATTATATATTATTTAGCACCTAGGGTTATATCATAATGTCTACGGGACATGAATATTATAGGGAAAAAATTGGTAGTATCATAATGTCTACGAGATATGAATATTAAATATTAGATAAAAAAAATTATAGAGTATGATAAGTGCAAACATAGGCATTTGATTAATTTTCTTGATTCATGGTTAATATTCGACTTAATGAAGACTATGGTTGTACATAGAGATTATTTTTCTTGAGATATATTTTGATCATGTTGAAAGAAATTTTAAGATATAAAATAAGAAAATGATGTATTTATATTTCAAAATGAAAAAATAAACTCTAAATCAAAATTACTAATTAATATTATGAAAATTTAAAGTCTAAAACATTATCTTTTAGAATTTAGTATAGTAATTTAATAAGATATAATATGTTTAATGATAAAAATCATATTTTATTTAAAACAATTTATTTTTCTCATTGAATAGATAGATAGATAGATAGATAGATAGTCATTTGAAGTCACATCTTTTGTTCTCTAGAGTGTGGTTTAAACCATTTATTTTTTCAAACGACTATATATATATATATATATATATCAAGAAAATTCTTAAATAAATTTTCTAAACATACAAAGAAACATTATTAATGTGTGACATCTTGTGCATTATCACAATGTGACATAACCCTTCATGAATGTCGATAATGCAACATAACCTGTGATAAACGTCACAATGCGACATAACGCTTGTTAAACGCCCAATATCACATTATTAATGTGTGACATATTTGGTTGTGGTTACATATACCAACCAAACACTGTAACAAACCATGGCTTAACGTCGTAATGTGATGTAACTCTTGATAACGTCACAGTGAAATGT